>NW_006535174.1:102477-137664 GCF_000186305.1 Python bivittatus | reverse complement strand
ATCCTGTGCAGTGCCCAAAGTCACCAGTCAATCAAGCAAAGGTGGTCAGTTCCAGCCAAGACCAATTCTTAGCATTTCTCTCCCAGCACCCTCAATAAATGATTGCCCACTCTGGCCAGGGGCCTCCTTCCCCAAAAGGTCAAGGTCAGAAAAATAATATTAATTGAATAATAACTGATTAGCGTTAATTACCTGTCAAATAACACACTCATTTAAAAAATATTCTCCCATCAGTTAGTTGGTAGGCACCCAAACCCTTCCGTCTCAGACGTTCATCAAAGCCACCCACTAGAAGGAGCCCCCCAGAAGAAAAACAATGGGATGGAAATGGGGTTGGAGGCAGGGGGAGCTGCCCCCGGAACCGAAGGAAGAAGGGATGGGGCCGAGCTGAGATGCAGGCAGGAGTCAGGAGCTGAAAGAAAAGGGGAGCAGGAGAAGCTGCAGCCATCACTTCTGCCTCCTGGGGAGGAGAACTCTAGAAAACGTCTGCCCATCAGGGGGTCTGAGCACATTTTCTGGAGCCCTCCTCGCCATGAGCGGCTTCTCCCTTTCAACAGTTGCTTCGTTTCGGCTGGGAAGAAACGCCTCCACTTTCGCACACGGGGCCCGGACAACAAAAGCAGCTGGCCCAGAACTGCAGTGTGAGGCAGTCAGGCACCAATGAGGAGTCAACCCCTTTCGCCCTCCGCCAGCTGAAGCTTTTCAGCTGTCTCCAAGCCAGAAGGCTAAAGGTGATTTTTATAAATATAAGATTTGGATCCAGAGAGCACCCCGGCTGCCTGGTCCTTCAGAGAGAGAGCAGCTCAACCTCAGACCTGCAGTCGTGATTAAGCCCCATTATGGCCACCCTCAGCAGTCCCCAAAGCACCAGGAGCTCAGCAGGAAGAAAACACTAGTGAGCTCTCCAAATCTCCGAGTCATTTCATTTCCCCCAATGTTTGGGTGTAGGAGACGTCAAAAAACAAAACGGAATCCCGTGGCACCCCAGAAACCAAATTCCAAAACGCAGAGCTGAAGTCCTGCAAAATTACGTTCTGAAATCAGCCTCCTAGTTAAAAACAGAGCTGTCCAAATGCAGCAGTCTTGAAACTCGTCCCAGGCACAGAATCGGCAAGGTGGCTGTGTTCAAAAGGATCAACAGCCGGTGAAACCTTTGTGAGAACTAGCAAGGGAGCACCGCTTCTCTCCATTCCTCTGCCTTAATCATTCAGGAAAGCAGGCTACAAATTCTCTGGAATAGACCCCAAATCCTGGGACCTTAGGGTTGAAGGGGCCACTGAGGCCACCAAGGGCCACCCTCTGCTCAGGGTGGGAGTCCAAATGAAAGCAACCAAAGACGCATCTGCTGCCGAGCCTGCGCGTGAACACACCAAATTGAGGGGAGCCCACTGCCTCTCTGTACATTGGTTTCCTTGCCAAACTTTTTTTTTTTAAATTGGGAGGTTTCTCCTAATATTCACCCAGAATCGGCTTTCCTGTAACTTAAGCCCCTTATGCTGTGCCCTGAACTCTGAAATGAGAGAGACCAAGCCTTGAAATTCATCTCTGTGATGTTCTTTCAGGCATTTGACAAGAGCTGTGATATCCCCTTTCAGGGCTTTTTTCCCAGGGCTAAATGTTTCCAGCTCCTCTTCTAGACCCCGATCGCCCATGTTGCCCTTCTCTGAATCTGGCCCAGTTGCTCTGAATCCATCTTAAAGCGGAGGCCCAGGACTGGACCCAGGACTCCGGCCTGATGAAAGCGGAGTAAAGTGGAATAATTGTTTCCCATACATTGGAAATTATATTTTTGCATGCTTTTTCTGCAGCTACACGATGTTGGTGGCTCACCTTCCTTCACATTCCACTACGATTCCCCCATAATTTTCACATGCCAGGCGTTCCCCGCCCTATGCCTGTGGCATCTGATTTTTGTTTCCTCAGTAAGTTAGTTTGTGGTTCTATTAACTGTCATTCTGCTACTTTCCACCCACGTCTTTCACCCATCGAGATAATTTTGAGTTTCGTTTCTGTCTTGTAGGGACTTAGCTATCCTGCCCAATTTGAGGATCCAAAACTGAGATAAAGGGAGCCCCGTAAGGCTGATTCTGAACAAATCCATGCTGATTACCGCTAATGACAGCACTGTTTCTGAACTGGCTACAGATCAGTCTCTTGAATGACCCACTCCAGAATCTTGCTGGGCATTAGGGACAGATCGGTCTGTATTTCCCAGATGTATTTATTTATTTAACACATTTATATGGCTCCCCATCTCATATATATGTCTCTGGGCGGTTAACAATGAAAACAAGATAAAAGCAGGATAAAATAGCCAACGTTCAAAAACAACATCAATAGCATAAAAATAGCTGCCAAGAACATTCATAACGTCCCATGAAATGGGCTGACTATACTGCCAGGGCCCCAGGCTAGATGGCAGGGCCAAGTTTTAAATTCTTGCGGGAGGCCACTAGGGTCCAGGCAAATCTGGTCGCCAGGGTGGGTGGGGGTGGGGGTGACGTTGCAGAGGGTGGGCGCCACGGGGCCCTTTTCCTGGGTCCCAGCAGATGGCACTCTCATGGATGGGACCCAGAGCATGCCTCTTCTGCTGGATCTGACAGGATGGGTAGAAAGCCACTGGGGAGAGACATTTCCTCCAATCGTCTGGGACTTAAACTGGTTCTCCGGGATTTCTCAAAGACAAAATTTAAGGGCTTGGCCAATCCATCAACCGGGGATGCATTTAATTTAATCAGCTGAGGAAGCACAGATACAGTGAAGTTCTGATCCTCTGAACTCTCCCAGGGCTTCAATTTCTGACTTAGCTGTTGCTTGCAAAAGTAATGTGGGTTCTGGAGCCAAGTTAATGTTAATAGAAACAGACATGGTATAACATTTGTCAGGAGGAATGATTAATCTTTTTATTTATTTGGAAGACATAACCAAAAATTGATTTTTTTCATAACTGGAATAGAAAGAAAGAGAGATTAAAACCACAAAGTGAAGCTGACATCATCTTCTACTTACTTTTGAAGGCTTTGCCTGCATCTGAATTCCCACCATGTTTGTTTATTCATTATAAATAACTAAATAAATAACTAAATTTGCATGCTGTCAAATCATTCTGACTCCTGATGGCTTATAACAAAATAAATTACCTTAAAAACATCCAATGTAAGAAAAATAAAACAAAAATAATAAAACCTCCATCATAGGAGAAAGTGAAAAATTCTTAAACAATTAAATTTTTGTTCCACAACCTTCATACCCCAGACCTCAGAATAGCCAAAATAAAACTCCAAAACCAAAGGTATCGATAAAAAACAAGAAACAAAAAATAGCAAGGAAGAAAGAATGGTGGTGCAGTAACATGTGCTGTTGCCACCAACTTTTTTTGTTCTTTGACAGCTTCTTCATCTTTTTTAATAGTTTTGTGGCAGGCAGGAGCAATTCATCCCTCTCTGGTTTGAGATTAATTATGTTGCCTGAGATTTTAAAATGTCATTTGTAGAAGAAAGTCAGACTGAGAAATCTACCTGTCCTTATATATGAACAGCGAACCAGGTGGCTCTACTTTGCAAAAAGCTGAAATGTTCAACGTGACTGTTCAAACATATTGAAAAACAGCTTCCAAAATAATATATTTAAAATTCAAACTTTTCCTTACCCATGCTATTTTTGGCTTTTGAACTATATGTGCGCTTCAAAATTTCATGTACCTATATTTGGAAAAAAGAAAAGAAAAAGAAAACAGAATTCACTTACAGATGATTCTTGAAAATTAGCAGAAGCCAATCAATCAATGTACATTTAAAAGAAAAAAGAAAAAAACCCTACTATAACCCAAATTCTGACCACCCTTTGCCAGAAGGCTGTGGCTGGATTCATAGAGTTATTCATTTATTGCATTTTCACAACAGTAATAATGGGTATAAAAATAAAGAAGAATATACAAGACAAAATTTGAAAACCTTTCAAGGGTAGGAGGACCTACTTGTTCTACTGTTTCTGCAAAATCTTTGCTGCAAAAGGTAGCGCACTTTTATAGCTCTCCAAGGGGATGTCAGCCCATAAAGATGCATGACTTCCTGGTGTCTCAGAGAACAATATGGAAGGAGACATTATTTTCAGCATACAATGAAGCTGAAGAGATGTTCCGTCCTGACGTTTTGCTTTGGAGCAATATAGCCCCACAGAAGGGCCCAGGGTGGAAAGTCTTAAACCCTTCGCTGGCTCCTTCCTTTGCCGCCAGAGAAGACAGCTCTGAAGATTGGAAGCCTTGTCAACTTTGTGTTCATTTTCCATGATTTCATTATGGATTCTGTAAGCATCGCACACATCTTTGTGTCTCTACGGTGCCCTTTCTGGCCTAGTCTTCCTGGCCGATTGAAAATTCTATAGAAAACTCACATCCCAGGAAATATAGCCTCAAACCCGCGTCCCCCGTCTCTATGAAGGAGGACGTTGGTATAAATGCTGATGGACTATGGCCTCATTTGCGTATCTTAGCAAGTCTGCTACAAAGGCCAGATTCTCTCCATGCGCAGCTGTGCACACACACTTGATCAAGGCTAATAGAGGTGGGCACAAAATAGAACACATGTTTTGTTTCAGGTATGAAACAGTCCCATTTGAAACATGCTATTGAAGCATTTTGAGTTAAGTGTGTTCCACTGAACCAAGCGTGAAACTTGAGGGTGCCAGGAGGACAGGTTCTGAAGCGCTTTGAGTGTTCTGGCCACAGGGGGCAGGGGAACGTGGGCACAGCTGCTGCCCCTCCATCTCCTTGGACCAGCCCCTGAATGATCAAAATCAAGCAACAGACATGTCTTTTTTTTTTACTTTTGTAGCTTGCCACTTAAAAGCAACAACTACAGAAGTAACTTTCTGGGCACTTCTCCTCCCATTAATGCTTTCCTCCCACTTCTTCTGTCCATCTAAACCAAGAGCAGCAGGGAAACTCTTGGTCTCTGCCTTACGCCGGGCAAAGCCAGGGAAAGGTCCCAGGCCGCAGGACAACTGGCACCTGTGGTGGTTTGGATGGGCGGGACACACAAAACAGTGACACGCAAAACAGCCAGGTTTTGTTTCACTCTCAGGACGGTTCCTCTTGTTGCAAAGCTTGAAACAAATCTCTGGAAGTACACACAGCAGTTGGTCCATGCTCAGAACACTCAAAAAAGGCTGTTTCAAGGTTGAAGCATTTTGCACACCCATAACATTTAATAACCATACAATTCTCTACATATCAGCCAGAGAAACCACCCTCTGCTTACCTGTGTGGTCAGGCCTCCTGTCAGCCTTGCGAAATAGTCCAGACAAGAAGCACACTCAGAAGTTCTAGTTCTGTCATTATTGTAAGGCTACATTAACAGCACCTTGCAAGTCTGAAAGTGCATCTGTCCTCCCCCGCCCCTTGCCTTTATAGTCCAAGAAACTAGGGAGGGTCCCCTCGGAGACGTTTGCTGTGCCCCCGTTCCTTCTGTGGGCTCAGCTGTCTCCTATCTGACCATTCCCTTGTGGCTCTTTCCCCTCCCTCCCAAGGTCATTCCTGCCTACCATTACACCTCCAGAAGTGTAAAATAAAATCTAAAACAGCCCTGTCCTCTTTCGTAGAGTACATAATGGCAACCCTTTGGCTTTCTCCCTTGACCTGCGGAGTTCATAGGGTTGGGAGGGAGCTTGGAGGCTTCTGGGCCTGTTCTCTTGGAGCTCACCTGCCTGCATGAGCAGGCGGCTATGCTCTGGGGCATTCTCTGGCCACCACCTGCTCCTCTGAGGCCCTCAATTTGGGGCCCCTTTCCAGAAAACAGTGTTTGTGGAGGAAGATGGCCCTCTCCCTGAGCTTCCCACTGGGCCATCCCTGGCCATCTCCAGTTGCCAGGTCCCCCTTCCTGCCCAGCTGTGCGATTTGGGGCGGCCTGCCTGTCAGCTGGCTACGCGCCAGGGGAGCCCCGATCGCTCCCTGCCCTGGGGCTCCTCAACTGGATTAACGCACCCCGAACAGCAGCGGGCCAAGTCTGCAGAGAGGATGTTTAGCATTTTTGCCCAGTTTCTCCAACTCTTAATCCTTTTCTGAGCTTTCCAGTAACTTGAAAGGAAAGGAACGGATTTTAGCTGAAATGCTGAGCCTCTACGCTTGAATCAGCACTTTGAAATAGTAGCCCTCTTTGTTTCTGTTATCTGCTAAAGTGCAAAAGGTGATGAAAAGCCATAATCCAACCGTAGCCGCCTTCTGGATCTACTTACAATTCGACTGCGGGTGCCATTGTCAAAAAATGTATCTTTATCTTGAATGTTGTACCTTGGAACGTGAAAAGAAAAAATCAGTCCCATGACATAAGTTGCCATGTAATGCCATACAGAACAGAATTAAGACTACTTTCATTTAGAAGCCGCAGGTTCTAATATTACAAATAAACCTGACTTACTTCAAGCACAAAAGGCAAAAGATTTTACAAGTAGAAGATTATGGTGCTATAAAACAACATTGCTAAATCACTTGTAGGATTTTTGTCTGACAAGCTTCAAGTAATAAAAGGTTCTCACTTCATTATTCCTTCTCTTCCCAAGGATTGTGAAGGTTGAAATGACTACAGTTACTCTACTTTACATGTTTGAACCCGTGGTTTTTAAAATCCCAAGAAATCAAATTTCTTCTGAATAGAATACAAGGTACATGTTCAGATGCAAGAAGTATTTTCATTAAGGAAAAAAATCAGGAGGAGACTGGTAGCATCTTTTGAGGGCAATGCATTTTGTCTGTTATAGCTTTTAGTAAGATATGTTAGTGTGCAAAGGTGCAATCGGATTCCTTCTGATTTTTGGCTGCCATAGACTAACATAGGTCTTCTCCCATTACATTTTCATAAAGTGATAACCCAAGAAATACCAAAAGTTCAGATATTCCCAGTACAAAATAGGAGTGAACTATAAGGAAAAATCTCCCAAGCCCAGAGATAAACTTCGTCAGGTCTGTCTGCCCTTCCTCCTCCCATTAGAGCCCCGGTTAAGACGATCATCTGCCCCTGGTGTGCAGATGCAAAGGTTCGGGAGACAATGGCCAGGGGAGAACGGTTTTAGGAATTCTCTCCCAAGGAGACTCCCCAGGCACCAAACTTCTCTACAGCTACCTTTTAAGGGAAGGTTTAAGTTACTGGTGCTTATTTTTACTTTCTTATTGTTATTTTTTTACCTATGGTGGTATAGACATTGCCTGACTTCAAGGGCTGGATCCAAGGTTCCAGAAATAGCCCCATCTGACTCAGTTTGTTTGGGGATCATTCAGCCCAACTCTTCTGGTTCTGGAAGGGTGATTCAGGAAAAGAAAGTTCTCTTCTCTGAGCAAGGGCTTCTTGTATGGCATGGAAAAAGATGCTGATCCTGTTTCCTGTTCTTTAATTGATCAAGTGATCAGCATTTTGCCTCTGTGATACCCACGCAACCCTCTATAAGTGGCTGGCTGGGGAGTTCTGGGAGTTGAAGTCTACCCATCTTAAAGTTGCCAAGGTTGAAAAACACTGCTCTATGCCGTGCTTGATTAGGACCTACCTCATTTCTGCAGAAGTAATTTGGATAAAATTCCTTATCAATCCCATCAGACACCCTGTCAATTACTCACAAATATACTTTTTCTCTGGAAAAGGGGTAGGATAAATTCTTCATTCTAGTGGCGTTTTGCTCTGGCACTTTAGGCTGCAATGGTTCTGTAAATTTCTGCCACACCGAAGACAGCTTCTTGACAATTCCTCCTTCTTCTTTGATTTCATAAGTCTAGAGAAATGAAAACAGCATACATGGTAGGTGTATAACTGCCAAAATGTTACTAAGTTCATTTGTTCAAAAGGCACAGAGGCAGTAGAAAGGTGTGTATATTAAACAGATGCATTCCTGCTCAGAAATCAGATGAATAAACTTGGCAATGCTGTAGATAAAACCTGGGGTAAAATAAGCAGGGAACGAATAAAAGCAGAAGCACAGTTGGTGTCTGCTGCTGCCCCCTCAACCATGGAGATGTGGGTAATGTCTTTCAAAATCAAGCTGAAGACCTTTCCAAGAAGCATGAAGGTGGGGGACTTTAATGACATCGATCGGTTGGGAAGTAGGCTGCCCTGAGCATGGCTGTCCCAGGAAACTCCCGGCTTGTCTGATCTACAACTTCCTCCTTCAAAGGATGGAGGATGACACAAGAGGAACCGCTGTGTTTGACTTGATATGAAAAGGTAGGGAAGATTTAGACAATCAGGTTGTCCCAATGTAAGTATGGGACACCAACACTTTCTCTCAGGGACAGGGACATATAACATTGTGTGCTACCCCTTTCTACCCCATTGGGAAGGCAATTTCCACCTGTCTTTTCCTCCTACTCATCAAAAGTCACATTTTCCAAGAGAACTGCTGTCCACTTCCCCTGCTGCACGTTTCATTGCAGGCAAATCCTCCACTCCAGTTAGTTTTGGTGGTCTGTGGTAGGATCAGTCTCTCCCCTCCCTTCCGGTCACTGCCCTCCATGGCCAGTTTTTCCTGGGCTGCCTGTCCCCTTCCGAAGGGGTCTCGGCTGGCCCTTTCCCCTTTTTAAGCCGGAGGAAACCCTTTCCTCTTTTAAACCTCTTTAAAAAAAGAGCTTTGCCAGATTCCCCTCCAGCTGAAGCTACACCCCCTCTGGTTTTCTTTGCTGCTCCTTTTTACTGGTCAACCTGTGGACACACTAGAGGAAAAGGTGCCTGGCATGAGGGGTGATCAGTGGAGGGGGCTTCAGACAAAAGGTCTGTCCATGGAATGTGCTCAGAAATCTCTGTTTGTTGTTCTGCTCTCATCTTTTTCTCTTGTGGTTGATTAATTAAAAAAAAGGTTCTCAAAGACCTGTGCCCAGTTTTGCTCCTTCGTGAAACAGCATGCGAAATGGATGAAGGGTCCTATGGGAACACAGGCTTCAGAAACGAGGAAGATTTACACTCTTGCCTGAGAACTGCGTTTGCAAAAGCTTCCAGCGGAGCAGGATATGCAAGGGGAAATTCCAAAAGACAAATGTCATGACTCTATTAATCAGCTAATCTTCTAAGTAGGTTAGATATTTCTTATACAGAAAATTTATTTCTCTACAGAAATAAATACACTTATTTCTGTTACAGAACTTTACAACAAGAATTATTTTTATACTTACTGCCAGATCAAAGGACTATCACTTTGCATTAATAAATATGGACGGTCCAACCACAGACTCCCCAGATACAACCCAAAGGTATATTCAACATCTGTTCAACATGCAGGTCAGTTGTTATATATATGGTTTCCCACCTATGTTATCTCATTTAGATCATTTTCAATTTGATATTCCTTAGCATCTAAAATTGAAAGCTGCGGCACTGACACATTTTCCTGGAAAAGTCGGTCAGTCGATCTTTGCTTTTGTCAATGACCAGCAGATATTGGAAATTACTTCTATACTTTTTAGAAATTTGCCTTTGAATGTTGAGTAATCAACAGCTCATTAGGCCGATAGATCAGGAGATGCCTTTGTCTTATTTTAATAGTCTATAAAGCTATTTGCAACATCTGGCTGACCTTGGTTGATCTTGCTTCTTTTTGGGCATCTAGCTTAGCTTTGGTTACAAGTTCCAGAATTTACCTCCATCTTGGACTCACTGTGAGAGTGGTCCCTTGAGCCAGCTGACATTTTCTTAAACCTTAATAAGGTTTAAGAAATAAACATGACAAAAGAAGTCCTTAAGATGGATGTACGCTAAGACAATGAATTGAGAAGTTTATGCTAAGAGGGTCTAATTTAAAGCCACAGCAGGACTGCAGTAAGAATTCTTCTAGGCACATTTATCTTTGTGGGCCCTTGGAGGGGTAATAAGCTGGAGGTCTAGGATTATACAGCAGATGTGTTCTCTAGAACTATATTCTTCAATAAGACATTTGTTCAACAGCACATGGTAATATTTTTAATTCAGGCACCCACTCTGATTATTCTGCTACCATTCATATTTTTATTTTTTAACTTAAAACGTTTTTGTAAGCCACTAAAGTTTTGTAGGAACCGGGCTTCTAGTGCCTGATGGCTCAGAGGGACAGGTCCACAGCCCTTAAAACCTTGGGTAAAGTTCTAAGAGCCCCCAAGAAGTTACTGATGAATTGGAAAGTTTAATAGGGCAGAAGCGGAATATCATTTATTTATTTATGTATTTATTTAACATATAGCTTTGCCACTACAATAAAATGACCCTCAGTGGCTCATTTACACCAGTGTTTCTCAACGTTGGCCATTTTAAGTTGTGTGGACTTCAATTTCCAGAAGTCTCCAGCCAACAACAACAACACAAGAATACAAAGAAAATTAAAAGATGTAAGCATCAAATCAAATCAAATCAGGGAAAGGCTCTTTAAACAGCTTTGCTGTTTTCAAAAAACCAGCAAACAGGGAGTCAGCTTGGACTCCTCAGGGTGGTTCTTCTACAATGTTGGTGCTGCAACAGAAAAGTAGCACCTCCTTGCCTTACACCCCCCCCCCAAAAAAAACCTCCCAAAAGTGTGGGATTTGCAGCAATTTCTCCCTGCTAGATCTCAGTGGTCAGGCCTAAACTGGATAGAGAAGATGGTTCTGAAGGTAACTGGGCCCCAAGCCTTGAAAAGCCTTATAGGTCAAAACCAGCCATTAAATATATTGGGTTGTCTTTTGTACTATATCCCATTCATTCATTTAACTTTAAATCACAGGATCCATTGAAAAAGATTAGTGGATTATTTTTCCAAAAACCTTGGCCAGTAACTGGAAATTGCCATCCAAGATGATGTACACCCCTTGCATCCTGCTAATCGAACCATAGTGCTATTTTATTGTCAGGGTCAGTGGTAAGTGCCTACTCTCCATGTAACAAAAGGAAAAGTCTTATGGGCACAGTGGTTACTCTGTTACTCTCCTGTACAGCACACAACGATGCCATGTGTAAGAGGCTGGCCTGATTCTAAGACCATCCCTGTGACATAGTCCATGTTGCTCATGCTCACAGATATGTGGAAGAAGCCACAAGGATGCTGGTGACCTTGTGTGCATGATGACATCATGACTTCTGCCTTGCCCCTCCTGTCAACACCCATCTCTATGTTCTTTGCTATGGATAGTCTATGGTTTACTGTTTAAAGTCAACAACTCAACAAAGAGTTGAGTTCAAAAAAACAACATGTTACCTTGTAAGCTTATCTCTCAACAGCCTTCACTCCACCACCAAATAGGCTTTCTCCTGTCAGCCATCTTCCTGACTTTTAGAAGGCCAGGGAATATGGAGAAGGATCTCCCATGAACATTGCTAAGCTGGAGGGAACGCTCCTTGCCAGCTGAAGTCAAAACCCCTGTAGTTCTTCAGAGTGGAGCACCAGAACTCTGAACTGCTTAGAATGGACCATCAGCCACAGAAGTTTCATCAGCCAAAGAATCCGCTTGACTGACTGCAGTCTAGTCTTGGTCGGTTTTTCAAGACAATCCCACAAACACTCAAGCCAAATTTTCCTTCTGCACACTAAATGAAATTAAACACCAACTAACATTCCAGCTTAAGCCAGTAAAATATACTTTTAGTCATTATGACTTAGCTCCACTTGGTTGGATTCAGCCTTAAATAGCACAGGCTGGACTTCAAAATATCACTCTCCTAATTTACCTCTACCCCATTTACAGAACTGACTGATCCCATTTTACTTAAAAGTGTGCCAGGAGTGAGTAAAACAGCTCTTCTGCCCTCCTGACGGGAACAAGGTGTTTTTGTGCCAGAGCCGGGGTCAGATGGAAGTAATCTGAGGGACAAACTAGCATTATGCTACATAACCAGCCACTAAAATGTGCCCCAAATGAATTTCCTAATAAAATTGGAATGGCTTGAGAGTAAAGCCATTAAAGCACAACTTAGGTGAATACAAAGGAAAGCTGTTGGAATCTACCCAAAACATCTCCTTTCCCAACTATTTTCCTCCAAAAGTGTGGTTAGATGACACGTCTTTTCTTTCCACTGCCCGAGGGTGTCTGCAAGTTATGCTCAAAAAAGTCAAGATGGAAGCCACAAAGGTATGATCAAAGTTGCACCTGCTTTTTATGTGCGAGTGGAGTTTTGATCACACTGTGATGGCCGCCAGCTTGACTTTTGTGACCACACCCTGTAGACACCCCCGCCATTGGCACCCCCCTTTTTTAACATTCAACAACGATAAAAATGGAACTGAATCATACTTACTCTTTTAGTGGGCATTTTGATTTTCAGAATCTCTGCTTCTCGGCTCAGTACATTCCATGGTGCATGTATTCGGACGAAAATTAATCCTTGACTCTTGTTCTAAAAGATTAAAGACATATATATTTTACTGAAAGCGATCGAAGAAGAAAGCTCTACATAAAATGTTCTATGCTTCTGAGAGGTATGCAGAAATCACTTTAACTGCTTTAGGGAACAGATTTGAAATGATGGAATAGCCAGTTTTTTTCCAGGGTGTTCTGGTTCCATCATTGCCAAGGTTTGTAAGGAGTGACTCCTCAAAATCAGATAAAGAGAGGGCCCATAATTATCTCTACCTACCTCAGACTGAGATCTTTATCTGGATCCAGCCCTGTCATTTAACTGAACATTGTAACAGAGAGAGTTAGAGAGCTTAGTTAAGAGGTGAGTAAAAAGTATTTGACAGAGAAAAACACAGAGACGTAAGAGATTTGCAACCTGGACACCAGGTTTCCTGCCAGTCACTTGAAGGTCTGGGAGAAATGGGACATTTTCCATATCCAACTGAGAGAGAAACTCCACCATAACCTTGATCAATATACAATGAAAAAAAACACCACCAACACCACCCCCAAATCCTGAAAAACAATTTTTGGGCAGAATGGGGGAAATTAGAAGACACATTTCAGCACCGTCCCAGGCTTAACACCTTGCAGATCCATCTTGTGTTCAATTTCCATTCATCCAGAATGATTTACTTGGAGAAGTCATACTTCTGCAAGCTTAGTTCCCTCTCAAATGATATTGAACATACGTCTTGTTGAAATAATGCATAAATAGGGGGATTGGCTTATGTACTTCATGATAAACTGAACATTAAAAATGATCATAAATCAGAAATATTGTCCAATGCCTCCTATACTTCCTCTATTCTTGAAAAAATGGTCGCCAATTACTTTGGATTTTTTTATTTTGTATTTATTATTGTAATATTGTAATTTTAATTGTTTTTAATTGTTTTGTAAACCACCCAGAGTCGTTTAACAAGATGGGCAGTGACAAATTCAATAAATAAATAAAAATAAATAAAATGTCAACCCTAATAATTAGAGTTCGGTCTTATTCTTTTTCACTCTGAGAAAAGGAGCCATATACTCTTCAACTACCAGATAATATACCAACTTCTACACAGGGCTTTACTCTAGAAGAATACGGGGAGACTTCAAGGTAGTGCAAAAGACCATTTCGAACCAAAATACCCACAGTCCCTTCTCTGAAGCTACTATTTACATTGGGAAGAAATCAGCCAGTGGGGCTCACCTATTTTCATTCCTCCTTATGGTTATCCACCAAACTAATGACAACAGGTAGAACCTTAGATGTGGCAATGAAGATATTGAAGTGATGGAAAGCTTCTGCCTTTTGGGATCAACCATCAACAGTAAAGGAACCAGCAGTCAAGAAATACGCCTCAGACTAGCACTTGGTAGAGCAGCCATGAAGGCCTTGGAAAAGATATTCAAATGCTGTGATGTGTCTGTATCTACAAAGGTCAGAATTGTGCAAGTCATGGTATTATTCTCTTTGATACCCTGTGGAACTGAAAGTTGAACTTTGAAGAATCAAGACAGAAAGAATATTGACACTTTTGAACTTTGGCATTGGAGAAGACTCCTGAGAATATCATGGATAGCCAAGAAAACAAATGGATACTAGAATAAATCAACCCAGAGTCCTCATTCGACGCACAAACAATCAGGCTCAGATTATCCTAGTTCGGACGCATTATGCAAAGACCTAACTTTCTAGAGACTCTGATGCTGGGAGAGATAGAAGGAAAGAGAAGAAGAGGACGACCAACAGCAATTGGGATGGACTCAATTACGATGGTGATGAGTGAACTGTTGGGAGACTTGAAAGAACAGGTTAGGCACAGATTGACATGGAGAAAATCTATGTGGTTGCTAATAGTCAATAACAACTTGATGGCATATAATCAATCAATCAATCAATCTAACCAACCACCAACCAACCAACCATGGTTACAGTAGAGCTTCCAGATCATTTGCATTTTTACCTATCAAACTAGGGAATCAGCATATCAGTTTCTTCCTCCGCTGCTAAAACCACACTCATCTTCTTCTGATCCACCTTCCCTCAGCATACAGTTGACTAAAGAGGAGGAGGTTTACATCCTTGTCTCACTTTGCAAAACTGCAGCAAGTTTGTTTTGTCATGTTCCGTCCAGACTATGATTTCCTAAACTATGCACACATTTTGCATGAGGACAAGGAGAGGTTCTGGGAGTCCCATTTTCTTAAGGCTATTCCACAGACTGACATGGTTCATATAGCTGAAGGTCTCGCCATAATCAATGAAGCCCATATTGAGTTTTTGTTGTTGTTGTTAGTCTTTGGCTGTCTCAATTATCTATCATCCAGCATGACTGTAATCATTTCTCTTGTTCTTCGGCCTTTCCTAAAACCAGCTAACATCTGGCACCTCTTCTTCCATGTAGGGCTCTAATCTGCATTGGATGATTCTAAGCATTATTTTGCTCACACGTGTAATTAAGGATATTGTGTGAACAGAACACATCTTTATTCAGTGAATAAAGTGTGACAGTTGGCACACTATTAAGTCTCCCTTCTTTGATATTGGCGTGTAGACTGCCTACTTCCAATCTAGCTGCCACTGTGTTATTCTTCAGATTTTTCTAGCATAAAACCTTGACTGATTCTTTTATTGTTCCTTGCCATATTTCTGAAGATCAATGTTTCTCAACCTTGGGAACTTTAAGATGTGTGGACTTCAGTTTCCAGAATTCCCCAGCCAGTTGGCTGGGGGATTCTGGAAACTGAAGTCCACACATCTTAAAGTTCCCAAGGTTGAGAAACACTGTTGTAGATATTTCATCAAGTCTTGCAGCCTTGAAACTTGGCAATGACTGGAGGTCTAATCTAACTTCATCTGCTAATTCTAGAGGTTCTTCTAAATACAGAATATCTTCTAAGGTATCTTGGATGTTGTGGAGGAGTACAGAGATAATTTTGGGGAAAACTACTGCCAATTTATTCTATAATCTCTGTGTTTCAGTTGTGAAGTCTGATATTTTAGAATTTTCCTAGTCCCTTTTGAGCTATTCTGCTGTCATCGTTAGTAGTAGTGTTTCTGTTTAGCTTAAAAGGTAGATGAAAGTCTTAACCACAAGGTTATTTTATTAGTCAGCTTAATGTGTGTGTGTGAATCCAGAAAGCCCTGCCCGCAGGGAGGAAAAAGAGAGGTGCTTGGAAAAGGATGGTGGAAGCGCTCAGAGTACCGGGCTCAGAATGAAACCAGAATAAGCACAACAGAATGGGAGCAGCATTACGGCAAATGTGGACAGGATTGGGGTTTCCCTGCTAATCATCTCTTCGTCCTCAGTTCACACAGTCACCCTGATCTCCAGGTCGGTCCTCTGATTTCTGTGTCAGAGCAGAGGCCTAGCGTTAGGTGCAGACCGTCTACAGCTCTGAAAATCTTCTCTCAAGTCTTCTCAGAGGGAAGCGGGGAGTCTGGCTTTCCAGGAGGAAGCCCAGACAGTCCCCGTCAGACAAGCACGGCTCAATTCTTTGGGCCGGGTCCCACTTCCTAAAAACTTGCTGTGGCCGAACCCTCACTCCGTCCAATACTCAGAATTTCCGACTTTACCTCAGGATCCCTGAGCAGAGGGGCATTAGCCCAGCATGGTTTGAAAATGATTCCTTGAACACAGACGACTCCGAGATTCCTTGGCCCTGAGAGTGTCAGGTTTATCTGATTAGCAAGGTTGCAGCCAGAGACGCAAGAATAATAAGATGTGATTATTCTTGCAATTGCTATAAATGCCCTTCTCAGTGCAAAATTCCACTACTGCTGTATACATAGGATCATAGGGTTGGAAGGGATCTCAGAAGTCATCCAGCCCAGCCCCCTGCCCCCTGCAGGATTCACCACACCATCCTCAAGAAGCGGATTGGAAAACCACCAGGGTAGGGGAAGAAGCCCCTCCGGGCAGTCACCCGTTCCACTGACTGGCAGCTCTTCCTGTCCAGAAGTTCTTCCTCAGGTCTCATCTGTATCTACAGCCTCGAAGTTTCATCCCACGAGTTCTAGCCTTCCCCTCTGGAGCAAGTGAGAAGAAGTCCCAACCAATCTTCTACAACACGACGGCCTTTCAGATACTTGAAGATGCCTCTGCTCTCGTATCCCCTCTCAACTTTCTCTTCTGCAAGCCGAATAGACCCAGGTCTTTGCACCATTCCTTGTGGGACTTGGGTTCCAGCCCTTTCACCCTCTTGGTAGCCCTTCTCTGGACTTGCTCCAGTTTATCAATGTCTTTTTTAAACTGGAGTGTGCAGAACTGAATGCAATACTCCAAGTGAGGCCTGACCAAGGCAGAGTAGAGTGGGATGATTATTCCTGAGATCTGGAATCGATACTCCTCTTGATGGTCTTCAAGATGCTGTCGGCCCTCACTCCCTCCCTTCACAGGACCCTCTGATCCTTCTATTTCAACACTTTTCGCTAAGCCTTGTCTTGAACCCCTTTCTCTGTAGCTCCTGAGTGCTCCTGGGTCCCCGGTTGTCAAGAACCAGCCTCCTTCAGTCCTCACCAGGCACGTGGAGCTGCGCCGCCTTCATCCGCAGATGGGTGGGTGATTTATATCCCTTAGGTGTGGGTTTTGAGGGGAAACAGTCCACTTTCTGTAACTGAACATTCGTTCCTTTCTCTCAGGCCAAATATTTCTGTTGAATGAGGTCTATTCCTTCCTACAATGAAGAAACCTAATACCACTAAAGAAATTTAGTAGTTTATTTAATACTTTTGTTTGGAATGTGTTTATTTGTATGTGGCTATTTTTTTTCCACCACCACCACCACCACCACCACCACTTGAATACTTAGTTTCTTGTGTGCGTTTATGTCTGTGAGTAGGCAATAAACTTAATCCTTAAATGAAGAAACGATTCCAAGTGAGAGTTACGAAATAAATTTGCCAAAACTATGTGCTATTGCCAGTGTCACAGGAACCCTTAGCAAAGGCGTATCCGAATGTGTGCTAAGTTTAGTAGTGTGTCTGGGGACCAGATGTGGTAACAAGTTGATCAGGACTTTTCTGAAAAGGGAAAGACAAAGGGACACTTGGTGGCTTGGCAGGGCTGCCCGCTGAAACGCGGATGACGAACAGAAGGCGCGCGAAGCCAGCTTCCTCTTCACACCCCGCAAAGTGGCAAAGCCCCAGGCGTCTGTTGAAGGCCTGGAGAAGGTGAAGGCCACCTTTTCTCCTAACACAGAAGCTCTCCCCCTTTTGTTCTCTGTTTGGAACACAAATGGCTCCCAACACTTTTGTGGAGGTGGTTCTACCCACAAGGACAGGACACAGCATGTTTCACGGGCCTTGTTCCTTGGTGGGATGCTAAGGCCACAAGCTGTATTCCCAGCAGAGGACGAAGGAGCAAATTTCCCAAACCGCGGTAAAAGAGGCTTCTTCATTTAATACAGAGGCTAAAACTTCTAACATGCTGCTGAAGATATCCTTAGCATCATTTTGGGAAACTTACAGGACTAGGTATAATTAGTTCTGTGCCGACAGAAACCTTTTGCTTCTACTTTACCAGCCACCACTGATGGTGTGCAGCATCTCAAAAATGCGACTGGAGATTCAAGAAGATGTAGGAGGCGGGGACCAAAATGAGGTAAAATTACCTTTGTATAAAGGTTAGGATCAAAAATGGTGATTTGGAAAAAAATGAGAGAGGAGGGTGTGATAAAGGCATAGGAAATGGGTAGAGACAGGGTTTCTCCCCTTCTCTTGGGATACAAGAGGCCTGGTTTTCTACCCAAGTTGGATGGTGGGAGACTCCAGGCAGCCGAAAGGCAACCCTGCTGCGCATACTGTATGGCTACACTGGACCAGGCCACGATGCGTTAGAGTAAGGCAGGAAAATAAAAAGGGACAGTAGCTTTCACCTAGGCCAGCTTCTCCTTAAATGGACAAAGCCCTTCATCATTTCAAAGGTTGCCTCGCCCTTCTGTGCACAGCTGGAGACAGATGTGAACACTTACCGTAAGAAACAGACCCAGCAGAGAGGGATTCAGAGCCCATCCTCCAATAAAAGTGGTTCTTCTTGGCTTAGGGAGTCAGATGACCTTCCCTTCAAGGCCACTCGCTGGCTCTCCGTGAATACCACAGGGCGTGCCAAGCCCTCCGGCTCCCTGTACCAGGCCAGCTGGGCAGAGGAAGGTTGCTCGGTGGCCCCAAAGGGAATCCAAGGCCCAGCCTCGGGCCCCCAGGCCCCCGGCCAGCCGTACCTGCCTCCTGTCCCATCCCCACGTAAAGAGATTGGGTGGGTGGGCTGCGGTGGAAAGAAGAGAGATTCATCCACAGAAGGATGGAAGGTCCATCTCTTTTGCGAATCTATGTGATTGTAGGTGTTTTACAAGAGATAGAAGGGGAAAGTGAATTTATTGGACTGATTTTAAACGTCTTTTAATTTTATGCTAAAACCAGGAATTGACATAATGTATTTAAATTTAATTTTAGGTATTCATTTTAAAAGGTGAGAGCGTGAACTGTCATAGGATATTTCTGGAAAAAAAACAAAAAACCAGAATATCGAGACCTAGTTTACTTTTCTGCATCTATTAGGTATGGATGGGGTTCACTATGTCCTTCACTCTTGAGGTTTGTCCTCCTCACTTTCCACCTGTTTGCACCTGAAAGAAGGCGGGATCGTGCGCTCCCAGGCCTTCCTTGCACCGGCAGGGTTTCATTTATGAATCTCCTTTAGTTTGTTAGAACTATCGTTTTGTAGGAATGGTGGGGCTGGCAGGTGCCCTCTTGTGCCTCTGTGCTATATAAATACGAAGAACCTGAGAAAATGTGGGAAGTTGTTGTCTTTCAGAAGACAAGGGAGAGAAACATTTTAATTATGGCACTATCTGTGTTGACTCAGAACCATCAGCGGACAGGTTTTGCCAGAGTTATATGAGACCTTTTTTTTTTCTTTTTTAATAAACTTTAAAAATTCAGACCTAAGCTCCACACAGCTTGTAGTTTAAACTACCAATTTAGCAAAGTAAACAGCAGAGAGAAGAGAAATAAGTGGACAAAGATAAGCGAAAGGGGATGGGAGCTGCATCAGTAATACGCTCAATGAAAAAAATGCCATTTTTTGAAACAGCTTCTAAAAACTGTTTCAGTGGGAAAGTCTGGAAGAGAGAACGGAGTGGATTTCGGTTTCTGTTTATAAAGCTGAACCATTCCATGTTACATCTCTCTGAATATTTTCCAGTGCAGCCTTTGCGCAACAAAACTGTTTATTCCAAGCTATTGTTTGTGCCATTATTGTTCCTGTAAGAGCATCATTATAGTAAAGATGCCATTCTGGGAATAGAACGGCTGCTGGAAGAATAAGGAACAAGGCATAAAATACAAAAGCAGGGGTTGCTTCATGATTTCTTTAAAAAAGGAAAGTATTGTCTTGCAATATAGTCCTCTTCCCCCGCAACAGCAACCCACAAACTTGCAGTTTGACTCCTCAAATGCTTGAATTACATGGGAAATGGGGAGGGTGGGGAAGCTTTAATGAAATCCATAAACCCAACCTTCTGACAGAATCTGATTTTTGCTGTACCAGCCAACCTTCTTTCTAACCAAAGAGCAGCTAAGAGGGACACATAACACTACTGATCCAGTGACTGTGGACTGAAGTTGGTGGCACCTACTGAGGAGCCACTCAGACCCTCTGCAGATGCTGAGAGGGACAGTCCATCGTCCACCCTGGTGACCGGAGAGAGGCGTCTCAAGGCGACGGGGTCTCCACTCACACCGGGGAAGCCAAAGTAAGGTTTCCTGTCACCATCTCTGCCCTCCCACATTCGTTGCTCCTTTTGGGGTCTGCTATGGCTCTGAATAAAAAAAAAAAAAAAATCTGTACTAGACCCTTCCAACCTGTTTTGGAAAAATGCAGACCAGGGAAATCACCCAGGGAGTTTTGCAGTCCGGATCAGTGTTTGTCCCTGCTCCTTACGAGCACCTCTTTCTTAAGTATTACACTGATACACACTGGCTGGATTCAGGTGGCTGCCCCAAGGTAGACACGCATTCAGCTGTTCTAGTCAGCCGGCAGTGCTTTTCGGGAGCAGCCTCTTTGACTGGAGTTTACTAGGCAGAATTCTAGTTGGACCCTAGATGGCAGCAAACAGTTAGAGGTTTCTCTTTCCTGCCCCCTGTGGGATGGACAGAGTTTTGCAGCCTAAATCTGTTACCTGCATTTTTGACGGCACTGCGAAGGCAAGTATTTCCTGACCCCTTTTCAACAGTTTGAAAAAAAAATGTGGAAAGAAAAATAAAACCTGTGGTGGCAGAGAGAGTTTTGGAGACCTGCTCGCATTCTTTCTTCCTTTGTTCAAGCCCCTTGTTCCCATGGAATGAAAGAGCCCATGGCATCAAATGGAAAGACAATACAGACAGGCCCTGTTTTTGCCCAACCACGCTAGAACTTCTTCTCTCTGCTGGGAGAGTGGACCTGCTTAATCTCTGCAGGACAGAGCTGACTAAGGGGGTATAATGAAGCTTAAGAGAAGGAAGCAAAACTCTGGGACTTCTTGGGGTTAAAACTAATCCTCTTTGACCAGAGTGCTGGCATGGCATTCACTCAGCCCGCAAACTCTGCTCATGACCCAATTAAGCTAAAGAATTAATGGATGTGATATCAGGAGTGCTTCCTCTGTCCTAATGATCTCTTAAGATCCCTGTCAGGATAGTTTGGATTTGCAGGGAGGGTTCATTGCTGGTGAAATGTGGCATCAGGTCTGACTTACAGTTTTCCCAGTCTTCCAGGGGGTTCAGTCTGCTTCCTTCCCAAATGCAAGGCTGCTTAAATCAGCAATTGCTTGACACCAGCCTGTTTGTTGATGGGTGAGATCCACTCGTTGCATCGAGCTCCAGGGCGTTAGGCTCTGCCCTGGGCTACCAGCAGGCTTCCGAATACAACTCAAAGTGCTGGTTTTGCCCTTTTGATCCCTACATGGCTTGGCATCGCTGTAGCTGCAAGACCACTTACTCCAGGTAGGTCCTATCCATCCAGAGCATGCACATCAGGTTGGAATGCTTGAGGTTCCTCCATCTTGCAGCATCTGGAGGAGACCAAGAATGTCTGGTTTCCACCCTGTGGGGTAGCCTCCCATCAGGAATCCAGACTGCTCCACTGATCCTGAATTTTAGAATACCCTTAAAAACTGGAGTTTTCAGAAGAGCATTTATTTAATATGCATCATTGGGACCCCTATTCTTTCCAGTTACAATAATTTATGAAAGGTTGCCATGAATCCATATAGGGTATGATGAAATAAGCAAATGAAGAAACTAAGCTTCTGTGTGGTCATGTAAAACCTTGGGATATATGTCACACTATACTGGAGTGAGCTATAAGACAGAAGGTTGATCTTGCTGTATGTGGTTGATTTTTTTTTAAGAAAAGTGGAGGCTTATTGTTCTTCCTCAATAATTTCAAGTAGTGGTAGAAAGAAAATAGTAAGGTGTTTGATTTTCTTAGGGACCACAAAGCTGCACCCTAAGAAAACCGAGGGCCCATTTACTTAATGGTTTAGTTTATTCTTTCACTGAGCAAGTTGACCTTTATCGTAATGTAACATAACTCAGCTCAACACAAGACAACCCAACTCAACACAGTCTGTAAGGTTCCTTCCAGCTCATAAGGTTCTAGGACACCAGCTTCTCAGTGAAGACAGCAAAATGCGAACAGGCAAAGACAGAGTGACCCAACTCCTCTCTTAGGACAGACTTCCCCAGTAACTTCTCATACAGCTGGAGGAGACACTGAGTGGAGTGCTCACTAGGTCAGTTCTGAGTCCTGTATTCATCAACTTTTAAATTTTTTTTAATAACTTAGATGAAGAGGTGAAGGGAATGCTTCTCAAATTTAGAGATGATATAACACTTTAGAAGTCAGAAACAAATTTCAAATTATCTTAGTAATTTAGAAAAATGGGCTGGAACTAAGAGAATGGAGAGCAAATTCAATGTTATTCTTCTGGGAAGAAGGAAATAATTTCTTTACTGTTTTCTGGATTTAATTTCTGTATGCAGTTTGATTTGTATATCAGCTAATTTAGTGGAAGGCTTTTTCTGATTTCCTCCAACGGAATGGATGGCAGCCAGAACGGAGTTTGGTTTCTGCGTTTATCATCTTGGCCTTGAATTCTATCTTGCTGACATCTCTTGAGCAGCATTTCTCAAATTTTCTGCAATCATGGGCCATTAAACAAGTGTTTGTAAAATTTATTCTTTATTTATTACTTCAATGTATATAGCTGCCCATCTCACATACATGACTCTGGGTGGCTCACAACTTTTAAAAAACAAAAACAAAGGAATATAATATATAAAGCATAGAAAAGCATTAAAAACCATATTAAAAAAACCCATATAACATAATTGGCAGCTGAGATATGGAAACAATCTGCAACACCCAACACAAGCACTCTGCTACATAACCAGATCCCCAAGCCCACTGGCAAAGCCTTGAAGGTAGTAGGGTTGGGTGCAGAGACCACCCAATTAAATGAACACCCCCTCCCTACATTTGCATCTTTAAGAAGGTGGAAGAGAACATTTTTGGCATATAAGAAAATGATCATAATTGCATCTCTTGTACACCTTCTCATCCACTTTAAAGACTTTCTTAAATGAAATTTTCTACCAAAAACCTTAATAAAAAATTAACTCTTCCTCAACTGCCTGGATTATTTTATGCACCCCTTTCCATAACATTGGTCTCTGGTGGAACAAATGTTACTGGTACTGGTATTTTCCATAACAGCCAGTCTTAGCACAAATGTGCTGGCCAAAGAGGCTCTTCAATAGATTTTTTTCTCAAAGCAAAGGGGTTGGCAAAGGAGAGAGACAAGGCTGTATACTCTCCCCTTATCTATTCAAACTATATGCTGAATATACTATACTGAGGGAGGTTGAGTTGGAAGAAGATGAGCATGGTTTTAAAACTGGAGGAAGAGACATCAATAAACTGTGCTATGCCGATATCACTACTCTGACAGACGAACACGCAAATGGACTGGAAGCTCTACTAATGAAACTCAAGAAGCACAGTGAAAAAATGGGACTACGATTAAATATAAAGAAGATCAAATTACTGACAACAGGTATAGCAACCAGCCTTAGAACTGACAACAAAGATATCTAAGTGGTGGATAGTTTCTGCCTTTTAGGATTGATTATCAACAGTGAAGGAACAAACAGTCAAGAAATATGCTGTAGACTAGTACTTGGTAGAGCAGGCATGAAGGCCTTGGGAAAGGCACTCAGATGTTGTGGTGTGTCTCTATCTACAAAGATCAGTATTGTGCAGACAATGGTTTTCTCTGTGGCGCTCAATGAAAGCGAAAGTTGGGCTTTGAAGAAGCAGGAAAGAAAATGCTTTGGGAATCTGGTGTTGGAGAAGACTCCCGAGAATACTATGGACAGTCAAGAAAGTAAACAAATGGATCATCAGACAAATCAACCCAGAGTTCTTACTTGAGGCAAAAATGACTGGGATCAAATTATCGTACTTTAGACACATTATAGGGAGACTTAGATCTCTGGAGAAGTCTGTAACGGTGGGTAAGGTGGAAGGAAAGAGAGGAAAAGGGCAACCAGCAGCAAGGTGGAGCGGACTCAGGTACAGTGGTGATGGGGGCACCATTGGAAGGGCCAAGTTGGGAGCAGGTCGTCATGGAGAAAATCTATCTATGTAGTTGCTAAGAATCGATAGTGATCTGATGGCACATAATAAATAACTTTTCCTTTTGAGGTGCTTGTGCAAAGTCACAACTCTATTTAACACAACCCCTGGTCAGGAACTGCACCTGAGACATCTTCAGTATGGTCAGTTTGCTGAATTATTGTATTTGTACTGCACACCATGCCCTTCGGTCAAACAATTTTCAGTCAATAACCGATTTTCCTGCACATGGGGATAGAGGGGCTGAGGCACCAAACAGACTTTGGCTATCTGACTAACCATGAATGGGGGGAGTCTGTGAGAAACCACAGTTTGAGAATTGCTGTTCTAGAGATTATAAATACTTAGAAGTTGAAAAATAAAAATGGGAGGAAAACAAATACTGTAAATGCTAGGGATCTGGTGACAAATCTGGCCCCGTTGCCACCTCTACTGTGGCTCCATATCTGGACTACCACCACATAAAGTAGGATAAACTACTGTGGGATGATCCTGCATTATTACACCACAGACAGTGTCTCCTTCCTTTTCCTCCCCCACCCCCTCGAATCTGAGCACCCTGATTTGTGTAACTCTACCCCTAGTATGGCTTTCAATCAAGCATCAATCAATCAATCAATCAATCAATCAACTATCTTCTGATTTTTCTAACACACTTGGGCTGAGGGTTGTTGCTGGTCAAGGAGCTTTCATTTTTATGGGTCTAGTCTGCACTGCCTGCATTTATTTGTAATACTTGGGTTAATTCTATTCTCCATTTTTTCAGCTAGTTCCCATTAAAATAATTTGAACATTCTGATTTGTACACAGATGTGTATTAGATGAGCAGACCCCCTTTTTAAAGAAACTTGTGCATGAATGATAGGACAAATCTATGAAGTTATTTTACTGACAGCATTAAAAGATTCCTTCATATGTAGATTAAGTTTAGAGAAGTGTCTGGGGGACAGATACACAACAGCCACGACAACAAGGTATTGAGACATTGTGCTGTTTTTCAAGTGATGGGCCTGGGTGTCAACATGAAGATGGCAACCCCAAACTCTGTCCCATTTTTGGTCAGCTGCCAAAGCATCATTAGCAGCAGCGTGCTTTCACCCCACACAGTCCAGCTGATGCAAGCGGACAGTTGGGCAGCATTTCCAGTGATTCAAGCAAGACACGTTAGCAGAAGCATTCCGAGCATCCTCAGAGGAGTGTTCAGGTTACCCACCGATGTGGCTATCTGACAATAAAGCAGAGGCCTGAGGCTCAGGGTGAGGGTCATGCTGTTAGCCCTGGGACGGCCAGAGTCTCAGTCCTACTTTCCTTTCGATAGCCTTGATCCCCGGCAATTGACACTTAGGGCTCTAACATTCTGTTTTGTTCTCCTGTCTTCTGAAGAGGGCTACCTCGAGACGTGGGAAGGGTCCAGTTTAGAATACAGTAGGTATCAGCAGTGAGCGAGCAGAAAACAGGTGAAGGGGTGACAAAATTGTTGCACAGCTATTCTGTTGGCAACGCTTGGGTGAAAAGTGCCTGGTACAGATCAGTCATCAGATGAGGAAGGATTGAGAACAAATCTCTGATGGATTTTGATCTCCATGGTTAATAAGAGCAGAGCCCTCTTGCCAAAGAAGGTGATTATTCACTGACTCATAGCATGGATGCTCTGGAAAGGACGTTCCCTCCATGACTCCACAGAGCAGACATTTCCACCGCTTAACGGCTATTACTCCTTCTCCCTTGATGCTCATTCTGTTGGCAGACTCTGAGATCCATTTTTTGGTCCTCTTATTAAAGCTTCTTGCCAACCTCCTACTCACCCCCTCACCCCCGACCACAAGCTCTCCGCTGCCTGACCTGTTCTGGTGGAGACCAAGCTCAGAAAACCTCAAGAACCCAACAGATCCACCCTGAGATACGTATACAGTATTCTCTATGATTGCAGCTGAGCTGCTAGTTAAGGACTGTGACTTTGCCCATAATTTGTCCACCCCGGGCTATGTGCTCAGACCTTGTGCTCAGTAAGCAAACACACAGACAACCCTCAGCCAGAAAACCACAGAGCCCCACCTATTAGTCCAGCAAAGACTCAGCTGCCCACTCTCCAAACCTCCCAGCACTTCTTTGGTCTCCCACATTTTTTCTGAATGTTTGATGATTTCTGCAGTTTATTGTATTTTACAGTTGCGTTTTGTAAACCACTCAGACTCGTAACACTTTGGGGCAGCTTATACATTCATAAACAGGCAAACTCCCAGCTGCTTGTCCTCTTTCCACAAACAGCCTTTTGTTTTTATATCCAACACTTTCAAGAACTGGTTGCTGTTGGTGAGAGAAGGAGAAAACCCATGTCCTCCAGGGATAGGACACAAGTGATTTAATTTCTACAGAGATTGTGGTGACATTTCTCCACTGGCCAGTTCAATGTAGTCAGAGGGTGAGTAACCAAGACCCTCTTGGGGCATCCAGGAAGGTGAGGATTACCCGGAAAATGTCCTCAGACACCAAGGGGAAACGTCAGGGCAAAAGGGCCACCCTGCAAGGAGGAGCAGAGCCTCTTAAGAAGAGGGAACCTACATTAATTCATTTGAATTCATATGTTATTACATAACGGTTAAATTTCATCACACTAACCCATCCTCTCACACCTCAGTTGATTCCTAGCTTTAAACCAAATCGATCCCTCTCAGATTCATTTCCTCAGTGGCAGCTCTTCCCTCTCCTCCTCCCTTCTTCTGAACGGGCAGGGTGGGAACGGAAGGCCTTTAGAAAGCAAATTATTATCACACCTAATAACTAAAACTTCCCCCAAATGAAACAATCATGCACACAGACTCCAAATTACACCAGTGGAACTTGACCCTTTTCCCGCTGATCCTTGGTGACAATTTCAGGATGCTGGGGAGGGGGGCATCCTGGCTTACCAGGAGGGGTGAAACCCGCCATTCTGTCCCCAAACCACACCACACTGTGTCCTTAAAGACATTACAGAGTCAACAAGCACAGCAGATTTCTATAAAATTGGAAGGGCTCCAGCTTTCTGGTTGCCAGTGAAGTTTACTCCATTCTGCTGGGAAATAAGAAAGTCACCACTGACGCTGTTTTCCCCACATTAGATTATGGGAGAATGGACCGTCACTGTTCTGAGCTTTCCTTCAGATTCAGGCAGGGGATAAGAATGCCCTACTTTCAGAGAACCAAGGCTCGGTTGCTCCCATACTCCAGATTGGGTGCTAGAAGAACAGACTACCCTGTGCAATTTTTAATGCACTGGGAATCTAAGAATGAAGTAAAACCATTGTAGCTTGGAAATGCTGGAGGGAACTATCTTGCTGTGAAATATTCTTGCTGGGTGGGATGGGTTGAGAGAAAGACCCAACTCCTTCAAAAGTTTAATGATTCCAGAGTATTGAGGGCTGATACTAAGAGCCAGACCTAGCATCGGAATAGGAGTATGTGGCCATTCTGATGTGCGTTCTTCTCCTATTCATGCAGGATTTTCGTTCATCTATGTAACAAGTAGACTTTTCAAGAGTAATACCCACGCATCATATTAGGGTTTGTGATGGATCCTCTGGGGAATTCTCCGAGTGCAAACCCAATGTTCAGATACTGCAGGTCCCTGCTGGTCTCTCAGTCTGACACCCAAGGGACAGGCATGTCTCCAGACTGGAAAGGTTTAGCAAAGGGCCAAGGATGATATAACAAATTTCATTTTCCATTGTATAGACACATGTTGTCTGTCTGTCTGTCTGTCTGTCTGTCTGTCTGTCTGTCTATCTATCTATCTATCTATGGAGTCTCTGGCCATACTATTTCGGCCTACTTGAAGTCCGGTGAAGGGCTTCTCAGAAAGATGGCATCAGAACGTGCACAAGTGTGAGCTATCGGCCTCAGCTTTTTAAAAGCAAAGAACTATCATCTGTCTGTAGATCACGACCAGGCCTGCACATTGTGCTAAGCCACCGTTTGCTTTAGTAAACCACCATTATTCAAAATCTTGAGCCAAAATGAAACAAACCACATGACGTTTTCATGCCGTGTGCGACCCAGATTTCTATTTACCGTGAGTGAGGGCATCATGATGCCACCGGCTGGGATGAGTCTGCCTGGAGCAACTGGCCAGAGACAGGCCCGTCTCCTACAGGGGCAACCACAACACATCGCCATCCAGCAGGGGCATCTGGTCTTTTTGGTGGCGTCTCAGAGCCGCAGCCAAGCAGAGTTTAATATAGTCCCCTCTGCCGCACCAGCTGCCTTGCTGGGCTTAGAGGCAAATGGGATTCTCTTGGCAACTGTGCAGATTAAAGGAAGGCCGATTAAGGCCTGTTCAGATCTGCAATTCAGCAGAATCAGTAAACAAAGAATAAACAAAGGAAGCTGATCTAACACCCACACGCTCCATGTCACACAGACTGAGATTTTAAGTCATAGCTAAATGCGTTCAACTAATGCTTGGGTCAGATTTACTTCACACTGAATTGGGATTTTCCACAATTAGAAACCTTGAGGATGTAGCCTGAATCTGGACTTAATATTTCTTACCCTGTGCGCTGGATCACCACTTATGTGTTTAGCATCCTATTTGTGTGAAACAACACTTGACCTCACCTCGTGTCTTTTAGAATAATGCTTCACATTTCTGCAGGCGAATGTTGTCTGTCCAAACCTCAAATCTTGGAGTTCCAACTTAATCCTTTACAACTCTACTGTCAACTTAGAGTCAAGTTGGTCAACACACTGGCAATGGCCACCTAACAGAAAATTCAGCACTATGAGACAAGAAGACACTACATTTGGGATTCTGCTATTCTTCCTAAGGGGGAGCATCTCCTATGATGAAAATGCCATATCCCCTCAACTCAGGATTAAGACTGTTTAGACATCAGTAGCCAGTGAAACAATCCCCTGCCTTAAGCCGCCTCAACAACAATGAAATCACAGGGTGCAAATCATGCATGCATAAATCCAGCACATGGAATCTAATCATCTCACTTCATAGATTCACAATGTGGCCATATGGTATGATCTAATCATGCAGCTACATTATTTCCTTCAATTCTTCTTACATTGCCAAGGCAGAACATGGAAGTGTCCAAGTCCTGCTTCCTTCCACAGCATGGGTAAGTGCTCTGTTCTGTGCTATGTTGGATGGAGAAACATCTCCTCTTTGTTTTGAAAAAGAGAGAAATGATGTGAATCTGTCAAACGTTCTTCATAGGACTGCAGCAGGAACATCACGCTGCTCAAGACACTCTGAGCAGTGGCAAAGAAACTCCCTTGGAGTTGCCAGTCAATGAAAAGACAACCGACCCCATGCTGTTGAGTTTCTCTTACCTCCACATCCTTTTCTAACTCCAGACCAGCTTCTATCAGGTTGCGTTCAAACTCCTCCCTCTGCTCCTGTTTTGCTCCCTCCAAAGCATCCTGTGGAGTCAGATCGATGACCTGGGCCTCCGGAGTGGATCCCTCCTGCTGTTTCTGCTGGCTCTTGGCTGTCTCCCCATTAGAAATAATAGCCAAGGACACCGGCCTCTGTAAGGGGCCTGGAGGATCACCACCAGGGACTGAGGAATGCTTTCGATAGTGATAGACTAAGACGTAGTCCACTTTCCTCTTGCTGTCTCGGAAATGCATCCCTCCAGGAGATGTACTTTCTGGGACACTAAGTTGCGCCCCATCCAGATAGTTGTTAATCACCTGGAAGAAAATTGGAAGGAATTTACTGAGAGGCGAAATGAGCCGAATGACTCAGGCTCTTCCTACTAGCAACACCGTAGAAAAACATGGTGTGTGCCGCGTGTGCAGAGAATTTGTATTAACTATTGCATTTGAAGGAATGAAGCAGATGGAACTCAGATTAAACCACGCAGGATGTTTTGATTTCACAAGCTTCGTGCCCAAAGGCACTCACAGAGTAAATACTTTTGGATGATCCATGCAAACAATCTAAGGCTGGTGTGCAAAGAAGGCAAGTCCCACTCCCTAAAACAGAAAATAGGAGTAAAAGAGCATCTATGCTGGATGAAGCTAATGCTTGTTCTACGTCCTCTGGTGAGACACTCCGAGCACTCCTCTCCACACGTAACTCAGATTCCCTTTGCTTTTCCTAAAGGGAAGCATAAAATACATCCTCACTCCCTCCCCGCCCTTAATCTCCTATACATCCTTAGCTATTCAAGGCTTGAACCTGACTGCTTCTCCCCAAACATACACATAACTCAGTTACACTTAGTATTCTGGTAGTCTTGGAAACCACTAAAAAGCTGCAAAGTATTGTTTCTATACAGTGAACTCAGGACATCAGTTGAGGGCCACCTTTGCAACTCTGCTGGTTGGCACGGTTCCACCTTGTTTGGTATTTGCAGAAATAATGCTACTCCTGACGATATCTACTGACCATTTTTGACTACTTGGCTAGCCAGCTGAGGCTCGGTTAATAAACCAATACTGGCTTCCTACATTCCTACATGTGTCCTATCAATGTCAAGTAACCCACAACTGGGTGGATTCACACATTGGGGGAGCACGACGACTTGGCTCACTGCGCCAAAACACAGCTCACTTCAGAAGTCAGAATCGCCGGGCTGTGTGAATTCAGGCAGCCCATGTGGTTTTCGGGAGAGTACAGAACAAAGTGTTTCGGCTGACTAGGGAGTCCTGGGGAGGACATTTTGGGGAGGATGACCCTGAGAAGCCATCTTAATACGGCAAATATTTCACATGTGGAAGCAAAGTTATGGCATGTTTCGCTCCCCAAGTTCCAAGACAACGGTGCTCCTTTGCTCCTGTGAACTGCGAGATAAGAACAAGGGAATAGGGGTGACGCTGGTATTGCCCTGGGAGTCGTCCATTTGAAAACAAGTCCTGGTTGGGAAGCCCAGCTTAGCAACAGCATGCAAATAAGCAGGTAATTCAATGTACCCTTTTCTTCATTTTTTAAAAATAACAAACGTGCATTGTGAGGTACACAACTCCTCAGGCACGAGACAAAGCCCAAGATCCCACTTTCTCTTTTCTTCTTTTAAATGCCTTCAAAACTCTCCCTTAATAGTCTCGTGTCCAACTAAGACACAGCCTGCCATGTATATCTGCATTTGCTCAGAATGATTTTTCCTTGCTTTTAACCTTCTTCCTACCCTTTTTGGCCTCCCATTATAGAAATCTGGATGCAAGCTTCATGGGAAAAATCCAGGTTTGGTTTCCAAAGCTTCATTTTGCTTTTCATAGCATTATTTTGCTGAAAGTTTGCTTATATATCTTTAACTTGATGTAGCTGTGCAAAGCACAAAATGTTAGCCTACATTATCTTCTTTTACTAAATCTTTCACCTTCACAGCAGATAGAATTTCACTATCCCATTACGGTGCCTTCCATCCTTCCCCCAACTTTTTTTTCCCCCCCAGAAAACAGGATATTTAAAAGCTGTACCGGCTTGCAAGATTTGAATATAAAGTACCCAATTAATCACAGTTCATTTAGACATAAGAATTTACAGGGTGAGGGAGCTGCAGAAGTTCAAGTTTGTTTATACTGCACAACCATAGAAAAGCCATAGGATTTGGTGCTGATGGTGGAAAGAAAACAAGTTTCCAGTCCTTATGCCTGGCAAAGAAATATGCAAGCCGCACCGGGCACCATCTTCAGAATAAAGGCAGCGACTTTCACAGAATTTTGGTCTGCCAGGAATTGGGGGCTTCGTGCCACGGAGGTTGTATCTTCCTTCCTCGTGACTGGGGAAAGCAAAGGACATTTGGGTTGATTTGCTGAATTTTAGTATTCTACTAATTACCGAACTATGGCTAACATCATACAGATTTTTTACGTTTTATTTTCCATCAGTCAAGTCTGTTACGGTATTTCCACACGTCCCCACGGTGCAGTTTCTATGTGGTACTTACAGGCAGTCCACGCAGATTCTCCGGCTCCATTCCTGCCAGGGAGGAAAGTCCTAGGCTGAAATTTCCAATCTACCCTTTCAAGTGGGGAGAGACAGAGCACACCACAGCCACTGGTGTCACCATCTCCTAGTCGCAGACCCAGGAAGGAGCTTTAGGAAATCCATCAGCCAAGTCTAGAAAAGACCGTCTCCCTGCCGTTGCTCCTTCTACGTGGAAACCGAAATGAGAAAGCTGCATACAGAGCCCAAAGGAACAAAACAAGACTAGTGTGGCTGCAAAGAAGTTACTGAAGCTGTTGTGCTCTTCATGATCTCTGGATTCCCAGCGGATTCATTCCAGGAGCTGCCATCTGAGAGGTCGCCATAGTAACTCCAGGGAGAAAGAAGCAGGTGCAGCCACCGAGAGAGAAACTTTCAGAGTTTGCGGAGACGCTCGCGTTGAGCCTGCAGAAAAGGTCCAGGGCATGGTCTCAGTGGATCCTCTGCCTGGAGATTCAGGATCACAAAGGACGTGGTTGTGGCTCTGGGATCCTTAATGGGAAGAGGCTCCACGGTGCCTCTTGTCTGCCAGGTCCCGTGGTGAACTCTGGCACAATGAGTAAGGACTGGCAGGGAGGCATCTTCTTTGTGACCAAGGGCTGCATGCTCGTTTTTATTCTGTGGGGACAACGGAGAAGGTGGGAGCTCATAGGGTGACCTTCCTGAAGAAGACAAGCCACAATTTCTGCCTCCTGTCGCACGTTAACAGAAGGGAGAGCAATGGTGCACTGCCGAAGTCCTGGCTGGCCCTGGGGAGCAGCCTCCTGGGGCTAGTTTGTGGCCAGCGCTTTGGGTGAACCAGGCCGTCACAGCTTGTGCCACAAGACACAGTTGAAACAAACGAGTTGAGTTTTTAGCTCCTATTTATCTGATGATTTTAAGTGTAAGGTGCCTATGGTTGCAGATTTTGAAATCTGAACAACTCATCTGAAGACTTAGTGAGATGTGGAAAGCCAGCTGTTGAGTAACCTGCCCTCTTCCAGAAGTTGTCAAGCTTTTGGCCTAATGCTAGTCACGGAGGATGCTGGAAGATGCATCCAGCAATATTTGGATACCCAACTTAAGTCCTGAATTCTTTTAATTAAAAAGAAAAGGAGAGTGTTCAGGTCAAGCTAAGACACAAGGCAAAACTGTTGGTGAACAAACCCCAAATGCTCACAATTAATACCAGTTTAAAACATAAGATTGAACATCTATTCAGATGGTGTGGAATTTGAGGCAGCTATCTGAAATCGTTATTTCTGTGGCATTTGGAGCAGACCGGGGACAGCAAGCCAAAGGTTGTCCTTTTTTACTTACTATGGACCACATTGGACCCCACATCTAAAGTGCAGGCCACCAAGGACGTAACAGATTCTTGCAGTTTTGATATTTCCTTCCACAGTGACTTTGGTGTACAAACTAACACTTACATCTTGCTATTTACAAAAAGAGGGTATTACCTTTCAAAATGTGTTTTTATGTTAAAATATATATTTAGCTACATTTTATCTCAGGGTTTTTATTCGATGGCAGGTGCCTCCTTTTTCTGACACAGCAGTGATACCCCAACACCCCCTTAAGAGCAAAGTGCAGTCCCCGGGGGTCCCCCTCTGGCACAGGAGGGTTCAGAAAGGAGTGTGACAGGGATGCATCCTCGCCCCCTCTCTTTGCAACTTGTACGCCCATTTAATGGTGGACCTTCTTCTTAATCTGGATTTCCATGCACCTAAACGCAAAATCTCTATACTCCTTTATGCTGCTGATGATCATTCCACAAACCCCTATAGGACTGAAAAGCGCAACAGCAGCCCTATTTTGGTACTGCAGACAAAGTCACCCGGTTCTTAATTCTGAAAAATCCAAAATGTGGGTCTTTGCTAAGAGAGCCACCCAACGATCCTGGGGAGCCAAAGGGCACAAGTTAGAGCAGGTTATTGCGCCCAAATATCTTGGGGTGGTTTTCCACTCTAAAGGCACCCGGAGCGCGCCCCAGGATCACGTCATGCGGCTAGCTCTTCGGACCGCAAGTGCTGCTAAGCGCTTCTTTTACACCAGCGGAGGCCAATTAAGCCCTGCGGCCTTAAAGCTTTTTGAGGCCAGACCACTGGCCCAAATCCTTCGTGGGGCACAAGTAGGAATTATGCAAAGAAGGTGCTCTGGAAACGGTGCAGACAAAATCTTTGCGAGCAATCCTCGCTGCTCCCAATGGAACAGCAAAATCCCGGTTAAGACTCGAGACAGGAATGCCTGCAATCCAGGTAAGGGCCTGGAGGAGGAGGATAGACTACTGGCTGGCAGTCCAGGTCTTTCCAGTCGGAGTGACCCCTTTAGTTTTAATAGACAATTTTCCTTCTCCCTGGAAACAGGCCATAGAGCAGAAGTTGGCCTGATATGGGCTTGCTGTACCATTCTTTAAGGTACGACCAAGCCAAACAACTGCTCGCCCAAAGGATAAGGGATAGGGAGTTTCAGGCCGAAGTTAACAGGCTGCCCCAGCATGGCAGAAATTGGATAAACGAGGGCACTTGGCAACCAGCAAGATACCTTCAAAATCTAACTTCCCCCGAGCGGAGGACAGCATTTTTCAAAGCCAGGCATAGCACCTTACGATCCACACTGCTGCAAGGCAGAGGCTCCAAAATCCCATTAACCGAGCACAGCCGTCCATGTGGCGACAAGGAGATCGAAACCATTTCGCATGTTAAACTCTACAGGGGTATCAGGCCTGCTTATATTCTGCCCCTACTATGTAGATTTCCAGGAGGCCAGACAATTTCTATGTTAACCATCTTCTAGAAGATTCAAAACCCTTTATCACTTGTGCAGTAGCCAAATGCTGTGTTGCTGCAATGATAATAAGGCATAACTGGTCACAGAAATAACCACCCCTGTTTCATTTATCATTTCATGTTTAATGCATGCTAGCGATCTCGTTTTAGGTGAGATATACATACATACATACACACACACACACACACACACACACTTCATAGATTGCAATATTTTAGATATACACTTGCACAGACAATCAACACACCATTATAACAATGTATGTTACATTTTTATCTTTTATTTTATCTTTGTTATGCTAATCTTTTATCATATCTACTTAATTTTAATTTGGTGTTGTGTTTTTTTCAAATTTGGCTGGTCATTGATTGAATAAACAGCCTTCCTTCCTTCCTTCCTTCCTTCCTTCCTTCCTTCCTTCCTTCTTTGACAAAAGATTAATCTAAGAATTCTTATAGAAATAAACATTGTTGTAAGACTAATGAGACTTTAAAGGAACAATTTTTAAGTGGTTC
>NW_006535174.1:83716-94367 GCF_000186305.1 Python bivittatus | reverse complement strand
CTTGTTACAAGACAACGCCTAGGTTTTCTCTGGTTACCACACTGCTTGCAAGCTCACTTCAGCATGAAATATTCACAGGAATATCTTGTAATCCATGGCCTAATCAAAGCACAGCTATCAGCTCTTGTCTAGCTTTGGACCCTGGAGCACGCCAAGTTACCGGCAAAAGCTTTGCAAGCAGGAGCGCCGTGCGCTCAGGAGAAACACTGCTCCTGCCTTTTCATCCCACAATAATTTTCACGTCACTTCAGTAATCCAGAAAACATTTAATGTATTTTAAAAATGTATACCACCTTATTTTCACTACGTTTTAACTTGTGTTTCTGTAAGGGGTGGGCAGCATCCGTGTATTTGGGGGTGGGGAGAAGCCGAATCTGGCTTCATCCTACCAAGACTGAATGGGTGTGGATTTTAGGGGATGCCAGATCCAGAGATTTAGTCCTGCAGCGGGTTGTGCTTTCCCATTCAAGAGTGGTACGCAATCTGGGGGTCTTTTTCGACCCCTAACTCCTGCTCAAGGGCTGGTGGCAGCTGTGGCCAAGAAGGCTTTGCCCAGCTCCACTTGGTGGGCTAGTTGCACCCTTTCCTGCATTGGGGGGAGCTTCACAAGTCACTTGTGCCCTAGTCACCTCACAATCAATGCGCTGTAGAGGGGCTGCCCTTGAAGACCCCTCAGAAGCTTCAACGGGTCCAGAAGGCAGCGGCCCAGGCAGCAATGGCAAGGCCTTCACACGCTGCATGGGTTCCCAGTTTGCTTCTGGGTGTGATTCAAGATGCTGGTTGTTACCTATAAAGCCCTACATGGCGTAGGGCCTGGTTATTTGAGGGACCGCCTATTTCCCATGGTTCCTACCTGTCTGGAATGAGCTGGCAGGGTTGGTGTCCTCCCGGTCCCTTTGAGTGAAGAATGTCCTCTTTCATGGCCCAGGAAGGGGGGCTCCTCTGTTGCGATACCTGCTTTCTGGAACAAGATCCCCCCCGAGAACCGGATGACTCCCACCCTGACGGAGTTCTGGAAGGCCTTGGAGACCGGGAGGCTTTTCCAGGTCTTGGGGAAGGCTGGAGGAAGTCCGCTGGTCAGATTTTTTTGGGGGGGGGGGATTGTTTGAAGAGTGTGTTGTCTGGACAGATGTTGAGGTGTTTACATATTTTATATTGTACATTATATTTTACATACTGTAATGTTTGTTTTAAACTGTGAGCCACCCAGGGTCATCTTGGAGTCAGGCAGCATCCAAACCTAATGAAGTGAATAAAAAACATTCAAATAAACATTGCAAGATCCTTGTAGATTCTTGTTCTTTCCTAAAACATGAAAAAGTAGAAAGCTGCCACTCAGGAGGAGGAAACACGTTATTCGGTTTCTTCCTTGAGCAATAACCTATGAAAAGACATTGACTTCTTTTTAGCGGCGCAGCAAGTGGCAGACAGGAGACACTCGGGGGCAGCAGAGGGTTCAGGGCTTCTGGACCTCTCTGCTGCCTTCGTGGGGTTGTCTGCGGTTTTGCAGCCCACACATGATAATCCTTGGTCTGGATCAGAGCGAATCAACCCAGATTGGACTGGATCCAAACTGTCACCGAAACGGATTAGCAGCCAAAGGGTTGTGGACAACCACCGCCCAGAAAATTAGACAGAAAACACGCATACATACGAATCCCATATGCAGCCCGGCTTCCCCTTGTTCCAGTTGGACTGAAGCGCCTATTGAGAGTAAACCTGGGCACGTTTCCACCAACAAATGCATTTGTTTATTTATTAAAAATGGATGCCAAATATGCAAGGCGTCCAAAGATTCCAGGCTGCTTGCACCTAATAAATCATAGTAATTCATTATTCATAAACAAGTCTTCAGAACAAACAACTAACATCAATTAAAAATAATTAGAAATTAAACTAGCCTTGACAGTCAGAAACTCAAATTAAATTGAGTTAAAAAATGCCACCAGCCCAATGAAATAAGATCTTAGACATTAAATGCACAGTGAAAAAGAACTGTTCTTGCTACCCACTGAAGAGCATGCAATCTGGGGGGCAACCTGACCTTGGTGGGATGGGGGGGGGGGGCGTTGCCACCAGGAAAACCTGTTTCCAGGATGCACAGGGCAAGCAGATTCTGGCCTGTAGATAACCAGGACTCAAGTCACCAAGGGGTTTTATAGGACATAACCAGCATGTTATTTATTTAATCAGTGTATTAACTGAAGACAGATGGGCAACTCATGCAGTGCTGGCATCACAGGGGGTTCCCTGCTGGAACAGCCCTCAGCCACCGGGAAGTGGGCTCCTCACCCTGCAGTGATTAGCGTTTCCAGCGATCTGCAAGGCAGAGCAAAATCCGGAGAGGCCGAGGGCATCGGTTCCTGCCCCCAGGGCTTCCTGTTCCAAAAGGGCCACAGCTGGTGGAAAAGCCCCTTCCCTTCCCCTAGCCACAGCCCCTACCTGTCAGTCAAGAGCAGCTGTGGGTCCAGGAGAACCCCCAAGTCACAAAGCTGCTATTTCAAGGGGGAGCATCTCTGCCAGAGCTGTCATAGGACCAGGGCCAAGCTCCTCCATCTTGAGCTTCTTTCATCCCGTCCAACATCTCACGGCCATCAAACGCCAAGTGAGAAGGTTCACCGCAGTGCCTGCTCGGCAAGGGGTGGCAATAGATGCCGGGCCCTGAACCTCTCCCAGCAGTTTCATACAGGCGGGAAAGAACTCTGTGCCACGTCTTGTGGCGGTTCACGACGGAGCGGCCGGAGGCTCAACTCCTCGTCACCCCTCAATCAGTACCAACCGGCAGTGACTGCTCAGGAAGGAGTGGACGTATCGTAGCCCCTCAGCCCTCCCAGGCAGTGCAGAAGCACGCTGGGGCTGAGGGAAGCTGCCAAGAGGACAGGCCTTTGGATGCCCTCCAACCAGGCCCCACAGAGGTGACCAGTGCAGTTTCCAGATCGGAAGCCCGAGGGGGAGGCTGCCAGATGACCCACCTCCTCCACAGTTCTCTGCTGCTGTTGGCCGCGTGAAACACTGTTATGTGCCTGTGGAATGGACACGCTGGTGAGAGGACCGCTCGAAAAGAAAAGTTAACGTCGGGGTAGAAACAAGTAGTTAACATTCATGACTATAAATTAAGATTGCTTGCAAACGAAAGCCTCCCCTTTGTAAAACTCTTCTGAGCTCCACCTCTGAATGCAATATTGGAGCCATTCCCTCACACACAAACCACTCTGTTGCATACACACACACACGTACACACAGCTCCCCACAAACACTCGCTTAGAGAAAGTCTGGGAAGCTGAGCCGAGCAAGCGGAGGTCTGCCGTAAGTCCCACGGGGTTCAGCCGTGCTTACTTCTGACCTGTGCAGTTAACATGCCGGCTTTGTGGTTCTCTCCTTCCCGTCCACAGGCCAGGGTTCCTTGCAATGGAGAACCTTTCTCTGCCTCCGGCCACGAGAAATTACTCCCAGTGATCTACAAAGAGCCACAAGACTCCTCCCTGTTCCCCTTGCAAACAAACCCAACACGGCTAAAAATTACCTTGTCACAGATCTCAGTCTGAACTACTAAGGTATTTCTTCTAGAGATTGGGGGAAACAGTCCATAATTTTAAAAACCGAAAAAGGAGAAACTGAAGCTGATTTATTTTGTGCACTGAATTCTATACTAGCCTTTTTTGGGCATGAATGTCACATTCTTGACATAGTGTGCAAAATGTGTTCAAACTGTCTGTCAGTGTTGAGGAATAAATGGAATTATTAGCATGTTATAAATTACCTGGGTGATTAAGGGGGTGGGCAGGCTATAAGCCAATTAAATCATTAGTCCAAATTTAGATTGAATATAATAGAGAAAGTCAAGGGCTCCAGAGACTGTCATGTTCATGACTGCAATTGTTTTCCTCCAAAGGGCAGCTGACAATGCAGATGTTGACACTGATATTACGAACTATTCTTCTGTCTGTGGGCAAGAAGCAGAGCAAGAGGCGCTGCTGGTGAATGTGATGCTGGATTATTTTTTCAGGGAACACAAACTACTGTTCAGCAAACTTTTTCCAGAAAAGAACCTGCTTGACTGAACAACGAAACTTGGGAAAATCTACCAACATATTTGGTGCAACAGAAACAGTCAGTACTCCCTGATTGATTGGAAAGAGCAAGATTTCTAACATCAACAACTTTTATCAAAAATGTCAAAAAACCCCTAAACAGCAGCAACAACAACAAAAAAAGGGAGGGAGGAGGACTCATCTTAATGCAGGGGGTTTCCAAATGTTGTGTTACTATATCCTTGTAAAATAAATGCATTTCTGGGACCCCTTGTCTCCTGAATAAAGCAGAGGATTTCACTGGAGTTAGTGAAAAAATGTCAGGCAAGACATATTTTTAAAGTAATAATTAAATTTTAATCTAGATAGCCCAAACTTAGTGGTGCAAGAAAAGAAAATAGGGTGTCTGGTGGAAGCCACAATGACAGCACGTGTAATCAAGAAGCCACTGCACAAATGACATGTATGGCCTCCCTTGTCCTCCCTTGACCCCTCGGTAGATGCCCAGGACCCCTTCCTGGAGTAAAACCAACTGTTTCCCTGGGGGTCTTGTGGGGCAAGCTATACATATCCTACTAAATCGATTCACCCCGGGGTTTCTCAAATGTTGCGGCCCTGCAACTACCCGCTGGGCCTGTTGGAAGCCAGGTGGGAGCCCCAAGGGAGTTTGGACAGAAATCCCACTTTGCTCGGATAAGCCTCATCAGGTTTTTAAAACCTTGCTTGTGGCTTTGTGTTTCAACTTGTACTTAACAATAAGCAGATTTATTTCTGAAAATGGCAGTTGGAGCAAGCATGGGGAACGATGGAGCTTGTCTGATAACCTGAAAGAATGGCAGAGGGCAGATGATGGCTCGTTCCCAAATTGGCAGAAGAAGAGAGACCGACGCTTCACCCTTCATCGCCGAAGTATTACAGAACGTGATGAAAACTAAAACAACATGAATAAATGGATTATGGACAGGAGCTTTGAAGGTGTACCTTTTCAATTATACGTATTTAAATTATGATCAATGAAAGGTTTTTTTAAAAAAACCAGGATAATAAAAAACAAATGTACAAAAACTAGAAACTGCACAGAAGGAGATGTTAAAAAGTGAGTAACAGGTACACTAGTTATGTTACAAAGTGGTACAAGCTTTTAAACTCAGAACTTCGGTATGAAATGTCATTTCTAGACAGAGATTATATATTGAACGACCAGAATCTGAAAGGGATCTTCAAGTCTCTTTGCAGTGCTTCAGTATTTTGTTACAGGAAAGCTGGTGGTCAACTTGCCAGCTTGGTCACAATCCTTCCAGCCCAATCTAGGAAAAATCAATTAATAGAATGCAGTTCTAATGGCTTATATTGCCAACAGTGAAACATTTCTATAGTAAATGCTTGTCTCGTCAAATGAGAACCGAAGGGAATTTTATACCATAAAGCATTCCAAGCTGAATCATCGAGAAGACATCCAAATTCCAATTTCCCTCTAGCTTGAAGGTTTGCAAGACAGGCTGCAGAGTTCCGTTTAAGTTTAAATAATGAGAAAAAACATCGTTCAGATGTCCTTAATGTTCCTGATGTCATAAGTTGAAGAAGAAACAAATGCTCTTACTTTTTACTGAAATCACTCGGAATTTGTAGCCTGTCCTTCTGCACTATTATATTCAGCAAAGACAGGTTTCCTTCAATTGCCTGTGAAGGCCTCTGTCTTCCCATTCCTTGCAGTGGTCAAATTTATCCTGCATTTAAAACGTGGCTGGTTAAGAAATGGCAGAAGAGGAGCGCATCTCCTCCAGCAGCCAACGCCCAGATAAGCAGAAACAACCAGGGAAAAAACACTGTCCTCATCAAGGAACCCCCAGGAGCAAGCCATATTCCCACCCAGACCGGCAGGGCAAGCTACGATGCATGAACAGCCAGCAAACCCCCCTCTCCTCTGCACGAGGAGGTTGCCTGCTAAAGAAACGTCTGTAGGAAAGCAACCAGGCTCAGAGAGCACCAAGAAATGGACATTACAAGCAGGGGCTGGGCAGAGGGCGGGAGGGCAGGGGCGTAATTCTAACACGCTTTTCCAGGTCCCCCTTGCCTTGCCGTGCACGATATTTCTTCACGGTGTGGTTCTGACGTCCAAAGTGACTGGGAAGAAAGGAAACTATCATTTAAAATCGGTTCTGCATATTTGTTCTGGATAGGAAAGGAACCGAATTGTAGGAGCCCGTGGATCTGCTCCCGTTTGATTTAAGTCAGTGATTTAGTTCAGACTGCTGAACTGAACTGGCAGTTTAAGGTGATGCAGAACATTAAGTCGACTCAGAAAAAAAGGGGTTTCCACTGAATCAGTTTGGAGGCCTCCAATTCAATTTAATTATTTGATCTTACTTTCCAGTGTGATTCAGAGATTTTCTCAAAGCGGCTTCAGATCAGATCGGCTTCAGGCAGAAGCTCAAAACCAAAGCTTTTTAGTCTTTAAAAATGCGCAATTCATCCATTTCTTTGACATCTCTCTGCTCATATCTCCCACATATTTAGCTGAGATTGTACTGTGTCCATACTTTTAAAAACCAGGACTGGTCTACAAAAGCAGTCTTGAAGAGGATCAGGTTCAGCGTGGAGCTTCTTGGAGACCATGGATCGGAGCTCCAATCCTTAGCATCCCTCAGGGCTGGCTAAGGATGGCTGGAGAAATGGGTAGTTGTAGCTTAGCACGGGGCTCCCGGTTCCTCCCTGCCATGGACATTAGCAGCCCAGAGTGCCTTCGATCAGCTTTACCTGATTCACAGTCTAGCTTGCTAAGAAATTCATGCTGAGTACTGCTGCATTTCACACAAGGCTGCTGGAAATCTTCAGCTGCTTCAGAGCACACCACATCAGACACCACATCTAGAGAATTACACAGCTTGAAGGGGCATTAGGCCAACAGGCTAAGCCCCTTGCTCAGGGCGGGAATCCAAATTAAAGCATGCCGGACATAAGGGTTTCTAGTTGCCTTGCATTTCACTGGGTCTTTGGTTCCACTACTGGGCAGCCATTTCTGTTGCAGAGGCTTTCTCTAACATTCAGTTGGTGTCTTCTTTCCTGTAACTTCAATCCATTACCATGTTCTGCACTTGGGAATGGGAGAACGGCCTTGACTTTCTTCTCTGTGGCATCCTTTCAAGTATTTGAAGAGTGCTATCACAGCCCGATCTTCTTTTCCCAAGACCAAACATTCCCAGACCTACCTCTTCCCGGTGCTCAGAATTTCTCAAAAGATCATCATCACATAAAGATCGTTTTCACGTAAAGATCACCAGCAACTTCCTTCTGTACTTGAGGACACAGTTCACAGTTCAAGGAAATCAAACCAGTACTCGGGGGCAAAGAGTGAAGGACAAGCCCCCCAGTTTAAAACTTGCATCTCTTCTTCCTGCTCTTGGTAATGGGCTTTTGGCTCCTTTCTTGAGCACGGAGGAGACGTGCACCATGCTTTGGCCTCCTCTGGTCTTGGGCCCTTTGCTCTGCCCTTACCTGACCCTGGAGATGGAAAGTCATTCAAAATAAGCAAGCATTCCCTCACCCTAACCTTGACTCAGTCTCATTCCTGTCCCTTTCTTCTGTTCTTCAGTTTCCTCATGGAATATATGCCATCTTTTCAGAGAAGACTGAGCCAAAATAAGAATGTAGGATCATCTTTTTCTTTGTCATCTGCTAGCATTTCTCCTCCTCCTCCTCCTCCTCCTCACGGCGTACACTGCTCCCTTTCTCCCTCTTCTGAAATATATGAAGTTTTCTCTCTTTTTTGACCTTACACTGCTTCACTGATTTCAACTCAGCTCATTATCTCTACAACTCCAGGTTGTCTTCCATAACTCTGCTTTTAAATGACTTGGCCCTCTTCCCGCTTCCTATTTGTACATCTTGTTTTTGCTCTTATATCTTCATTAATTACAGCTACCAGATCTGGCTGAAAAAATCCATTCAACCTGTAGATAGGAGCAAAGAGTTAAGCGTTTTCTACATCTTTCCTGCCACCTGGTCATCTAGACTTTTGCAGCCCAGGTCTGGTAACCCTGCATTAATTTTTGTTTCTGTTTTTAAAAGAAAAGGCAGGCATGCTGTTTTTATATTCTTATTCTCATTGGAATGATCCACAATTGTGCTTTTGATTTTTAAAATTAATACCAATTTAATCTTCTCTTGTCCAAGAGCAGTTTTCTAAGTGGTGGGCTGTACAATAAGCATATTTTTAAAAGGCAGCAATGACTTAGCTGGGGAAGACAATGATGCACAGCCCAGACCTTTCAACGGCTGGAGTTGGTGGTAGGATTGCTTCAATGTAGTAATTCCGTATGACTGACCTGAAGCTGGATGACCTAGAATGGCACTGTGGAGGGCAACCCAGGGCTTGCAGATGCCCCTCATTGCTGTTCATCAGCCAGGCTGACTTTGCTAACAGACGTTGCATCCAACAGCACGTTAAAGGTCCAGCCTCTCTTCCCCACTCCAGTATGTCTTCAGCGCAGGCCTCATCATATTGTGAACCTATAAGGGCCTGAACCCCACCTAACAGGGGAGTTGTGAAAGAAATTTGAGAAACGAAATTTCAGTTGCGATGGCACTGAAACTTGTGTTTGGCAAATCAGACATTTGCCTCAGCTCCTGCTGAAAGACCACCCCGTTTTTCATCCCTGTCTCCCAGCTCCCCACGACGGATTCCGACGGGAAAATTCATTGGGTGTACGTTATAAGGCTTTTGAAAAAAGAAGCTTTTGGGAAAAATCACGTTTTAGTCAAATGTTTTATTCAAGCTTGTAACAGAAGCCAGATAACTCTGATCTGAGTCAGAGTTAGTCACTCACCATAAAAGTAACTGAAATGAGAATAACTATATGCTGAAATCATTGTATTAGTTCATCCCATGGGTTGAAGTCCTTTGATGGAATACTGACCCAAAACAGTACTCCGAATGATGTGAATTCTTTGGGCTTTCTCAAAATACCCTGAAACAGTCAAAAGTAAAACATCCAAGCTATGCGGTTTATTGCTTGGGTTGGGTTACATCGCTTTGATTAGACCAATATCAAAATCCTCCCAATGCCCAAAGGAAATTAAAAGCAGATTGTACATTTTCTGGCGTCTGGATAAAAAGTTTGACAGGCATAAGCTCCCCGTTACGTGATCACGGCTGGCATTTCCGAGAGAGGCATTCGCACTCTCTGGCATTAAGCACTTTGTGAAGGACCACGGAGCCATTGGCACAGCGCAAGGGGACGTCCATGGGGTCGGTGACTGTCGCTGAGCAGCAGGTGCACACATCTTCAATGTGGTTCAGGGTAATGTTGTAAATGGCTTTGCTCGTACACTTGCCCTGAAAGAGAAAGGCCAAACAGTTGGCGCCAGGAATCCTGGTTCTGCCCTGAGAACTGCTCGAAGATGTAAAAATGGAGATGCAGACAGACTGTTTCTAGCTGGCGGAAGGAAGGAGACAGGGCAGAGCTGAGTTTGCAACAGCCGTGTGTGCCAAAAGTTGCTGTTTCTGGGCGAGGGTTTCTACACAAATGCACACAGCCTCAGTCAACAGGCACATCATTATAAAGCACGCGGAGAATAGAGAAGGAATCCAGCGGAGGTGAAAACAAGAGAAGCAGCAATTCACCGAGCATCAGACTTCAGAGCAGATGGTTAATAATGTCCTACAGCTGACGCAGAAGTGGCTGGTGATTAAACAGCCTATTAACAATCATTGTCTAAATGCAGTCCCTTCTCTCCTTCCAGACACTCACAACCATCCACGACTTAAATTATTAACTTGCGACAAAGAACCAGTGGGTTGGACTGACCAACGTTAGGACTCGACACTTCCTTTCTGATTGTGACCCTAGGCCAGGAAACAGCATTGCTAAGATTTGCACAGCAGCTTATAAAATCCATTGAGAATTTGCTGCTAGTAACGGTCAAACCGTCCAGCAAAAACTTCACCTGCACCCAACTGCCCTGTGGTATTTCTGTCTGTTACGTTCAGTCTGGCAGTCGCTATGCTGAACAGTCTTACTGTCCTGCTCTATCAGCATGGAATAACACGTTATATTTTATTACTTTAATGGCAGCATATAGTTACTATCTTACACATATTACTGCATTACTATATGCCGTCCTCATATTAACCTGGACACTTATTTATTGCTCTGTGCAATTAGACCCAAGCTCTTTTCGGAAAATACCCTCCTTTGCTCTCACAGACGTTACCTCACAGTAATGGATATTCAGCTGGTTTTCATTCACGCAGTCATCTACTTTCACAAATTCCAGCCTGCCTGTGATTTGCTTGCATTCGGGCTCGACACCTGAGGTGCAAGAAGGAAACTCCTGTTAAGGGAGGGCTTCTACCACTTACACAAAGAAAGCAGAGAATTGTACTTCTGGCTAGCAATAAACTGCTCCCTGCAAAATTAACAGTGCAGTGATGATCAGCTGGCAGTAGTTTTAGCTTATATTATTTTAATATATTATGATGGTGGGTCGCGCAGTCAGCCAGATGTTTAGACTGGGTATGGCATTTTGATCCACCTAGCGAGTCCTTCCCAAGGACCGGGGATAGGCAGATGTTGTTTGATGGTGTTAAAGGTATCGTCGTAGGATGGAGGCTGTTCCAA
>NW_006535174.1:37242-74458 GCF_000186305.1 Python bivittatus | reverse complement strand
CAGCCAGCATGGCTGGCTGGGGAATTCTGGGAGTTGAAGTCCACATATCTTAAAGTTGCCAAGGTTGACAAACACTGTTTTAGGAGAATAAGATACAGTTGTGCTCCACTGGAATTTATAGGAAATCTTCCTCACCCCCTTTTAAATGTACTTCTAAAATGATTTTCTTAAAAAAAATCAAAGCTGATGGAATTTGGCAAGTATAAAGCTCTGGGTGGAAAAGTTACCGCTAATGGCGATTGATAGGTCTTTTACGGAATATAGACACTCTCTTTACGCCTTATATCGCTGAAATGATGGAGTACATGACACGTTCACGACTGCAGAGACAAGGCTACACAGGAAGGAGAAACTCAGATCAGATAAACATGAATCAATTTTTATCTGATCTGAATTACATCCGGTCTCCTTCTTTACTCCATTAAAAACAGCACGTGTTTCAGAATTAAATTCCAGCAAAGTCACCAAGTGGGTTGACTCTGCTAACAAGCCAGCCAGGAAAATGAATCGCATCTCCAAGAAGTGAACGAACCTCCTTTTTCATTGATGAGACACCATAAAACACAACTTGAACACACTGCGACAACTACTACCACTTGAAAAGCGTCCAACGAGACGTTGATTCAATACTTACTCCTTCAGCTAAGCATTTCTTAGAATCAAATGGAGGGCAACCAGTGATCTTCCTCTCCCAGATAAAGTCGCCTTTCTGGTTCACCTTGCAAAGATGAGTGTCACATCCATCTCGGACTGTTTCATTTGGCTGTAGAAGGATCCACACTTTTTGTTAAAATGAGGTTTTAACAGGCCAGAGGGGGGCGGTGGTTGTTTTTTTTTAAGATACAAAAAGGCACCAAAGAAAATCCGAAGCCCATCTGACACGTTTACAAAAGCTCGATTATTCTTTGTGTGTATTTGTGGGACATACACTTATTCCCTGATGTGTGCGTTATGTGGAGCATAACACATGTTTGAGATGGAAGGCCTGGCAGAGCCGGGCAGGCATCGCGCGTTGGGTGCATCCTGTGACGATGAGGATGATGGAGGCCTTCAGCATTGCTTGCCACCTGTGCCTGAAAGCTGCCTAATGAATATATGATTGAGCTTTACTATTCAGATCTAACCCAAATAATAGATGCAATGCATTTACTAGGCCATCTCATATTTTTTATTTATCGCTTCACTTTGTTCCATGTTTAAGGTAGCTAAGAAAATTTAAAAAAACAATAAATTAAAAGGATTAAAAACCAAATGCTGCTAATATTAAAATTAGTGGAGGACTGAAAGGAACGTGACAAAAGAGATGAGTGCATTTCCTCCACATCCCAAGTGGGCAATCTTGTGACAGCAGCATCTGTTCTGCAGGTCTTAACACCCAGGAGAATTGTGACAGGGCAGGTTCGTGGGCCGTATGGGGTTTGAGGGTCAGTGTCAACTCTTTTGACTGTGACAGGTAAGCAACCGGCAGGTCCTTCAGGACCGGAATCGGGTGAATCAGGTGATCCTTGGAGTGCAACACTCAAACCAGGATTTGCATAACTCTTTTCAGATCTGACTGGCTGAAGAAGGGTCATGCTATGAAAAATTGCGCAACACCAGAAGTACCACTTGAGAATTTAAGGACAGCAAAGGATCGAGTAGCTCTCCCAGACGGCGGACCTGATCCTCCGGGAGAAATGGAACTCCACCCAGAACCGCCATCCCCCGTATTAGTAGCACCACCTTGTCTGCGTTTCAGCCGGTTTCCTCTTATCAAGCCTTATCAAGAACCAAGGTAGCATTCAAGGGGACGGCCTGTCTCCTTGGAGTTGGATGAGACTGTCCAGCCCCACAGAGATGGCACGCTCAAAAAGCAAGAACAATGTGGGTTTCGGGAAAGCATCTTTAATGCCAGTCAGGGGTAAAACCATACTCTTGAAAACTATGAAAGTTCCCAGGCAGACTTAGAGCAAGCCAATTAAGTTGGAGTCTCTAAAACGTTTCCTTCCCACGGCCCCCACCTCTGGGTCAACCATCTGGGCCATGCCTGATGGTTTAAAGCAGAGATCAGGAACCTTTCCAGTTCAGGCACTTCTTTTTCCTGACAATAAAATAACGTTTAAAGAGAGTGGCTGAAATCTCCAGAAAATTTAGTTACTGCACCATAAAGTTCAGTGTGAAAATGTCAAAATCTTTTAGGATTTAGTGATTTCACAAGATTTCAGCTGTGGGCATTACTAGAGACTCTCATGTGGTCACAGATTACGTTACCAGCCCCCCGCATAGAATAAAGTGATTTAAAAAGATCTGGTTTTTTTCCTCCTACAGCAGAAATATGCCTTCTTTCTATGATCTGATCCATTAATACAACACAGCGCATTTATCTCCTTGACACCTCTCTCTACGAGCACCAGAAAGTTGCCAAACTGACGCAAATATGAAGGACGATTCCCTCTCTCTGTCTAGATTGCATTCTCCTTTGCACAAAGGCGGAAAATAACTCTGTTTTCCAATTTCTTCAACATATTTGCCTGGGAAAAGAAAATACTAGGTGCACCCTCGCTCCGGAGGATCTCAAGGGGAGGTTCACTTTTTCCATTTGAGCCCGGCCCCTCAGGGGAGGAGGGGGCGGAAACGCTGTTCGGTGTGCAGACCAGGGAAACAGCACAAGGTACAAACCTCCTCCTTGGAAAGGCACCGGCTGCATGTTGTGCTTCAAGGGCGGTGGACACCAGCCGTCCCTTCCTCCAGCTGGTCTCCAGGTCACTTGGGAGCCCAAGAACTCCCAGGTACCGGGGCCAATAAAAACGCCACTACTCTCGCTAGCTGGGTGTCACAAAAACCCGCAGTGTCTTTTCCTCCCATCCAGAGTTTCAGATGAGGGGAAATACTCTGCAGGAGCCCAATTTTTGTTCATGGGAAATGTTCTGGAGACTGTGCAGAATCACCTAACGTTGCGGGAAGTGCCTTTGCGTGACTGTCGAGGAGGGAGGTGGACAGCAGGGCAAACCTATCAGCTGGAAAACCCACGGGAACACTACTGACCTTCAGGTACAAAATGGTTCCGTCCCGCAGCTGGATGTTGCACCGAGTGGGCAAGCATTTCCCACAACAGGAGCCAGAGGTTTTCTCCATCCTGTAATTCTGCAGGTCCAGGGATAACACCAAAGGTGAATTTTAAGCATCGATAAATACATGACATTTAATCTCATTCATCTCTGTGTTACCTCACCTTTGTTCTAGCTCCGTATTGCTTTGCAAACCTTTTTAGATGAAAATCCATACATCTTTTTACAAGCAAATTCAAGGTTGTTCCCCCCCCCCGCCGCCCCCAGTAGTTTCTTCCTTATATGCTTTTTGCCTGCATTTCCCTTTAATAATATACACGGCAAAATCTGGAAAAAAATGGGACTATCAACGGGCCAGGATAGTATCGTGTTCACGTTAGGGAAAAACAGACCAGTTAAGTTTGCCTCGAGAAGTGAGGCTCGTTCCTCCGAGCCGCGCTCCCCTCCGGTGGAGCTGAGGACGCCCGATCTGCCACCCCGCCAGCACGTCCTTAAGGAGAGTGGCAGAGATTAACGTCAATGGCCCGCCTCCCGTGGGGACTTCTGATCCCAACTGAAGACATCCCACACCATCTTCCTTGACAACTAGCTATCGCAGGTAATAGTCCATGAAGGATTCTGCTCTGCTGAAACCCTTCTGCAGCAACGGCGTGGAAAACGGCCCTCGTTTCGCTGCTGTCATCGATAAACATGTGAATTGGTAATTAGCGGTGGGAGGGGGCATACTTTTATCCCTTTGTCCCCCTTCCCTTTTCATGCAGTGACTCGGACACAGGAAGCGAGGGTCTTTGATTCGGAGGAACGCCCTTCGCATCCAATCGTCTCTCCCAATAGCTGCTTCTGAGATGTTACAACGACAACAGAGGGGATCAACAGAAAACCCAGGGCTCGCTACGGTCTCCCATCATTTGCTCAACACGGGAAAGACAGCGTGGTGTACGTAGTGCTAAGATCATTGGACTAGGGCAGGAGAGACCCAGGTTCAAATCTCACTGAGTCACGGTCTCTCAGGTTAATCCGGGAATGGAATAAACACGGGATGCCTTGGGCAGCCCTGCAAAGTTCATGAGGAGATCTGAAAGTAAACAGTACAAATAAGGAAACAGTTTTTATCTTTTTCTTCTTGTTATTTTAAAAACTAAAATAGTTTTCACTTGCAGGCTTCCAGCTGCAATATCCTGTGTTTATTCAGAAATCAGAAAAAATGTCCGTGGCAGAACTAACTAAATTAATGGCATTATCAGATTAAAGCTTGATATTTTTCCCCACGGATGTCATAATCAGGGACATTTAGAAAGTTTTATGTCAACCTTCACAGCTAATATGATTTTTAATATTAAAGGTATTTACTTTTATTTCATTTTCCATCAAATATTTTGGATCAAGCATTGCGAGAAAGTAACAGTCGAGAGTGATGCTAGGATCTAAAACTGAAGCGGGTCTCTCTCTGCTTTGCATCCAAAATTGTGATGTTATTTGTTTTATGGTGATCTATGACCGAAAATAAAAGCAAGCAAACGTTGGATCCAGGCTTCTCTCGAAAGAGGAGTTTGCAGCAGGTGGAGACCTTGAAAGCAGCAATTTTGGGATCTTTAAAGCAGCTGCATCTTTCGCCAGGCTTGTTTGGCTGCTTTGGAAGCAGCTCTGCATGTTCTACCAACTGACGTGGTGGTCATGGATGCCTGTGTGGAGACAGCCAGAGAAAAGATGCAGCTGCTGCGATGACTCAAGGTGGTGTGCTCTCTACGTGCTCTCCTATGTTCCCTTGCACCTCTTTGGAACAGCCCTCTCTGAACATAACCTGCTTAGCCACTGGGTGCCTGGGGCTTCCAAGTGGGGATGGACTCTCCGCGCTAACCTGAGATCTTTAGAAGTAAAAGAGTCCTGCTCAGTTCCTGGTGATTTCATGGACAGGCCTCTGTTCCTTTCTTGGCTACAAAAAACTTTCCAGGGTTCTTTTCAAACTCCTGGTCTGGCCTACAGCCCTGGGTTCTCTTGTGGTCTCCCATCCAAGAACTAACCAGGCCAGAGGCTGCTTACCTTCTGCCCCAGACAAGGCTAGCCAGGCACTCTCACCTGCTGAGGCCCTTTGGAAGGTAGGCATGATACCAGTATCACACACACACGAGAAACCTCCATGAGCTTCTCCCCTTCAAGCAGTAATCCATAATTTAGGGTCATGGGCACAAGTAGGTTTCAGCCTTTGCAAAATACTTGGCTTACCTCTTCCCAAATACAGGTAAGAATAAATAGTGTGGTGGTTGGGAATTTCATGTCAGCAGATTCCTGGTTGGTCTTTGTGTGAATGAAGAATTGAAACTTCCTGATCCTGGTTTGCTAAACAAATCCCATGAACAATCCATGGTTTGAAATTATACAGCTGATCGGTGAAGAGGTGTTGTTTTGTACAACCAGGAATCAATTCGTGTGAGACTAAATTCTAGATTGTTCAAAAAGGACATGGGAAAATTTGGGGAGAATGCAGGGCCTGAACCAGCCCCTGTGCGAGCAGTACTGACCTATGGTGGCACTTCCATATCCACCCCAAATTGAAGACCTTCCCCTCCAAGATGGCTTCTGCTTTCTGTAATTCCCAGGAGGCCCTTTAGTGCAGATCTAACATGTACTTCAGGGTATACAAACTGAGAGCCGGCATGGAAACCAGTGATGTTTAGAGAAACCACCATCGATTATGTCACCTGCTTGACTTTCACTGAGACAAATCATATGTTGTGTATTTCTGGGCCTTTTTAAAGAGTTCATGAAAGTAAGCGCCTTCTGACAGAGCTGTGCGTGTGAAGACCAAATGCTGCAATTTGGAAGGGATGAGAACCTTCAAAGTCTGGAGAGCTCCTGGAGCATGATGTCTCTCTCTTACCTTGGGACAAGGTTCGCAAGTAATTTTCCCACATGTCAATTTATACGTCAGATACAGCCCCTGCTGTGTGGTACACTGGCAACTGGTGCACTGATCCAGCAACATGCGTTTCCCTGGCTGAAAAAGGAGAACATGTTTGCTATGGTTAGTGATCGTGCCCATCATTAGAACCACAGAGAATGGACCATTCATTCCCACCGCACCATTTCTTGCAAAGTTAAATGCAGATACTTCCATTGGAAGAGGAGAAAAACGAGGATGCGTAGCTCAGCAGCAGTGGGTCCACCTTGAAGCAGAAGCTTCCAGGTTCGAATCCTGGGTCCCCAGGTAAGGCTGACACCCTAGTTTGCTAGACCAGTCCACCCAAGTCAGGGAGGAGGAAGCTGCAGCCCTGATTGCATTGCTGAATTGCAGCTCCTAACATCTGGCTGCTGGGAGTTATAGCTCCGTAGCATCAGAAGAGCCACTTGACTGCAGATAGCGTGTGCTAGCTATTGGCTTACATTGCTTTTTAACCCAAGAGATTTGGCTGCTCTGAATCTCCAGGATAAATTCCAATCTTCCCGGCAGAAATCACTTTCTCACACCCAAAAGTATTGTGGATTTTCACCTAATGCACTGACCTCAATGGGTTTTGAATGGTCCAAATCCAAATCTTTCTTTAAGCAATGGGCCAGAGAGTGTGACCGCCAGATGACTTTGGCCAGGCTCCACCTTACTTTTCCCCAGGAAGGTCAGGCGAAAGCTTTGCACCACCCATTATTCGCTTAACGTCACATCCAAAAATACCAGAAGAGCCTTTACCTCGCCTGTCGTCACGCCCTTTGATCTGCTCTTTTGGGTGGCAGGAAAGGACGGTGCCTCTGTCCATGGGGTGAGGGGGAAATTGAATATGTGGGTCACGTGCTGCTGCGCTGCCTCTTTTATACAGAAATTTGGGCCATGTCGTTTTCTCCGATGCAGCACAATATTTAAGCAAGACTAGGATGACGAATCCTACCAGCTGGCCAAGAGGTGATCAGTTCTGCCCACTGGCTATGCTGGAACACAAGTGACTGCTTCAAGCGGCGTAAGTCCAAGTCCTGTTTTTTGCTAACGTAATTCTATATGTATTTTTGGTATATTACATTAACCACATTCGGTCCTGAAGTATCTATTTTATTGCTATTTTATTTTTAACTTGCTCTGGTCTGTGACACTGGCGACAAATTAAAAAATAAAGGGAAGGCCACAGTTTTCCCCAGCTGGCCAAGACAATATTGGGCTGAAATGATCAGTGACCTCAGTATACAAGGGAGCGTCCCATGTAGCAGTCCTCCATTTTTAAATTCACTTGTATTCGCTTCCACCCCTGGTTACGAATAACGTTACTGACAGTACTGGGCACGCAATGTGCAAAACCCGTCCCCGTTTGTTAAGCGATCCCATATTAATATCACTGGTTTCAAACTAGGCAAATGGTCCTCAATATCGCTGCTATTATAAATAGAGCACTAGTGTTCCTGCTTCCTAGCTTTTCTCAACCGACTCCAAACTGTGCAGTATATCCAGAAATATGTAAAGGAAGCCCACGGGTAGCCCGTCAGGGAAGATGGCCCCAAGAGAGGACTTGGAAAGGACCTGACGACAACCATCAAGCAAGGAGCTCCGTGGCTCTGGATTCCCCTTCTCAGGCCTGCAAAGCCCTATGTTTAAGAGGGATTTACAGATGTGGCATTTCCACAGAGGACAACCCTCTTACATTACAGCAATCTCCTCCCTAACTCAGTGGCTCAGGTTTCCAGAGAAAGCTTCCCATTTCCAAACTAGTTTGTTTGAACAGCAGTGCAGAAGTCAGCCGTTTGTTCTTTAACTCAGAATCATGTTTTAGCAGAATAATTTTGTGCATAATGTGCGTTAGCAAAATGAAACATCTGCACAGGTCGGCATGAAAATGCCACCTGGAATAAAACAGTATCTTCTACTGGATGGGCCTGTGTGATGGAGTGGAAAGGCCAGGCTCAGGGAGATAAACATTTTCTTAGCTCACCAGAAGAGCGTGGGAGGAACAAGAGGATGAGACTGGCACCTCCCTGAGGAATTCACACTGTTGTGGCTGGGGGGCTTTGGGAGGTGGGGGTTGAGTCTGGGAAGATTCTTGCTTGAGGTTGTAGCTAATAAACATAGCTGGACTGAATTGGCACTGTCTCTTGGAGTTCCTTGGGGTAGGCCTGACAGCCTGGACTATAATCCCCCAGGCACAAGGGGATTACTATGACAGTGTTGGTCAACTTTTAATGAACAGATTTCTTTTTAAAGGCCTTGTCAAATACACCTTCTGACTACCGATTGGCTCCTTCAACATCTGCTGACACACTGTTGGCTGATGCATCCCCTAAACGTCCACATCGAGGCAAGGAGCGCCAGCCTCTTCCTTAAGCACTGGGCTCAGTAACAGCCTGGGAGACCAGACGACCATTGCAAGGCAAGTCCCACGTGGCAAGTCAAACCATCAATGGCTGGCCATTTCAGTGCTGTGAAATGAATGCAGTGACGCCAACCGTGGAAGGACCAAGTTGGACACTGGATACCAGGTGGAAATATAAAGGGACAGAACAAATGGTCCCATTAAGATGACGGCAGCACAGGTCTCAGACCACGGAGCCGTCAATGGATACGTTCCCGGGGGGAGAGGAAGAAAGGGGGGAACGTTTTCTTTCTTTCGGGAAACAGTTTAAGTCTGATAAGCTTAAGGGTGGTCCATATAAAGTACTCATTTCATGCAACTTATTGGAAGGAGCAAAAGCTGTTCCTATTCACTTTCTTATGAACTTTGACCGTTTTCTCTCTGCAGTCCACAGCTTGGACAGGTGCTAATTATGATATAGTAATAGGAAGAAAACAACGATGGATAAATTTATCTTGCTGTTTATTTTATATGGCACATCATGTGGCTGTTCTATTTTTCATTTCTTGACTGTAAATTAATTTTTAAAAAAAAACCCGAAAAAGGGATAGACTGTGGAATAAAAGTCTTGCTATATAAAATGACTCATATTTCCCCTACTAAATTTATAGCAGAGGATGTTGATGGGGATCTGAACTTGATTACTGATTAGAAGTTTTATTCTGTACTGTGCTATTGTTCGATAATTCTATAGGCGTGTCTGCGAAGGGGGGCAAGATCTCCAAAATGGCAGATGCGGTGTCACGATCTGAGCCCTGACCCTTCTGTACCTGCCCGAGTGCGTCTGCCCCTGACTGCCAACTGGGAATCCAAATTCTCAATACGAAGGTCATTGAAAGAGGTCATCAACTGGAACCTTACCGCAAGAACTGTGCCATTCAAGATACAGCCGTTCACGGGTTCTGCAAGAGAGATGTTGTGTTTATTAGCCTCCAGATCTTCCATAGGACTGTTAAACGCTCAAGAGCGACTGCATTTTTCATGCTTTTTCTGCTCTCTTCCTTGGATGCTCCTTTTTCCTTTGGGCAACTCTTGCTTCCCATTTAGAAGCAATCCAGCCTTTGAAACACTTGGTAGTTCCTCACCCGATTCATTCAATTTCCCCAGTTTTCTTGACTTTCAGGACTGCTCAAGCCACTCCAGTCAGGTGGAGAGAGACAACGGTGGTTCAGGGCCCGTGGCAGGAGCCACCGCTGGGTCTTGTGCAGCACGTTCTGCAAGCGTTTGAAGGGCTTCAAAAACCAACAAGTCCAGAGAAGCGGGTTCACTTCTTCCAAGTTTAGATTGCAGAAATAGTCAACCATCTGCAACCACCACAACAAAAGCCCGTTTAACTTTTAAGAGGAGGCAGCAGCGAATGAGGAAAGGAGTTACGTGGCTTTTTACAGGCCACAGTAGCTTTACCAATCTCCTCAAAATGAGTCCTGATTTTCGGTGCTAGCTCTACCCAGAGCCCAAGTAACGTTCCAGAGCCCCTGTGGAACCACTCGATGACTTCCACCACCTGGCACCTTTATTGTTGTGCCAGTTCCAGGAATGGGGAGATTAATGCTTCCCGGAAGACAGCAACGTCTTTAATTTACCTATGCATGGCATGGGGCTTGTCATCAAACTGGAAAGGACCAGTTCATCAAGAAGAACCAGCGTGACCAAACCGAGATCCATTTGCCTTAGGAACTTCTTTCCAACGGTATAAACAGGGTACTTTTGGTAAGCCAAGGAGCGTTCCCCTGTTGCTTGATCAGAATAGATTCAGGTGTGCACGCCCTGGCTTGGCTGTCAGCACCAAGAGCCCATCGCAGGCAATCTGTTCCCAGCTCTTCAGCTCGAAAGAGGAGCTGCCTGGCCCTGGGGTGGGGTGGAGGTGCATGCTTTTAGGAAGCCAGAAGCACCCAGGAATGTTTTAGGGAGGGATGGCTTTAAACAAGAAACCAGAGCATACACTTACTCCTGATCTCTTTGCTGAATACTTTATAAAAGTGCTAGACTTGAGGGGAACTTTCTTTAACTGACATTTCAGCTTCCCATATGAACTGGAAGTCCAGGATGTTTTGTTTTGGGTTTATTTTTTGAAGTTTGCAGATGTTTGCAGCTTCTGCAAAATTAAGAAGCTTTTTGATGATACAAAACCCCCTTCTTTTTTGAGTAACCCACTTTTGTTTCAAACTGCAAACAGGGGTCCTATGAAAAGGAAGTGGGGAGCGCGCCACAATGTTCCAGGGTGGAAAAAGGCTGTATCAGGCTAACCGCCCCCCCCCCATTCATTCCCTTGCTGTCAGTATTCTGTATCCCACCCCAAAACAGCTGCACCAGCCATTACCCACCCCGCCCAACAGATTTCAGAGGGGGGTGGGCCAGGATCCAAAGTGGACGGAGTACATGTGAGTCTGTCTTTTCCCTAACAGTCATAAATTTGGGGACAGAAGGTGGGGAGAGGACCATGGGAGCTTAGCAACATGGCAGCTGATGGAGGGGGATCCTGCACTGGACCCGAGCCACATTTTTGATTGTAAAGGCCAGACCGTTCGACATGTTCAGCTCTCAAAGGGGGTGGGGGGGGGAGGATTCCTCTTCTTAAGAGGTTTCGTTACCTGAAGTTATTTCTGCTACTTGTCCCCCCGCCCCACCCCATATTTCCCTCTTGTGAGGCTATGGTGGCATTTTGCCCACGCAAGGATCCGCATGCATTCCTCGGCTTTCCTAATAAAGAAAACAATGACCTTCAGCCCTCCATCGATTCATCTAGCTGTTTTAAATTATCATCTACAGCTGTGTTTCCCAACCTGGGAACATCCAGTTCCCACAATTCTTTAACCAGGTGGACAATTGCTGAGAATTCTGGGAATTCAAGTCTTCAGCTCCGGAAGTTGCCAAGGCTGGAAAATGCTGATCTAAATAAATGCCACTGCAATAGCCTACAGCAGCAAAAATAAATACGGTCTTTTCCAAACCTGTCTCACAAGCAACTGAACGACTTCTGTAGGGTCATGCCTAAGGTTTCACATTTAAATTTGATTGCAAACTTCTCAAGACGGTACAAGAAGGTATTTCTTATGGTTGGGCCACCCCTTACCACAGCTACAGGAAGGGCAGCACCCAGACTTCTGTTTACAACGCAGCTCTGTTGCAAACGGACAACTGATGGGCTCCCTCGGTTGGCATGAGACGTTCCTGGCCTGAATAAAGACTTCCTCATTCACACGGACACATTTTTTGATGATGCAGGGATCAGACGGAGACGGCCACTCAGAGCCAACCTAGGAATGTGAGACAACGGAAGGGTTAGGCAGTACGAAGACCACCCCTCTCTTTGTAAGTCACTCAGGGAAGAGATGTGCGTGCTTTTTCCCCTGAAAGAAAGCAGAACATGACTTTCCTCACCTCTAAGGAAGAGCAGAGCCTAAGATTAGAAGTAAACAGCCTCCCATATCATATATTTAGCAAATCTCTTCCAGTTAAAAGTTTTGAAGTTTTGGGGAAAAACTGGAAAGCGATTGCAGTAGTTCTCTTCCATTCTGCTGCAGTGTGGAAGAATAATATCCAGTCAATGCCAAGTGGCTATTCTCTGCCAGAACCTGGCCTGTATGGCTCTACTAGTTCCTTAGAGCTCTTGGTGGCTTCTGGTATCCCTGGATCAACAGCGGGAAAGCAGAGAATACAAAGATGGGAGGAGAGGGTTGGAGGGACCTCTAAGAAAATGCCTTGCCTGTGGGTGACCCCTCTCCTGTTCCATTTCACAGAGGAGAAGTCCAGGCAGTCTTGAACTTACTCCAGGGAGACAATGAGCTCCTCTGATAGGGAGGACTCTCTTCTTCCAGTCCATGGAAGAGGATCAGAAAGGGAAAGGAAAAATAGTGCGAGTCCCTGACTGAATGCACAAACGATGTCATGATGGGCCTTGATTTCAGCTGAGCGCCTGATCAAGCCGCTCCTGAAATTCTGAGCACAGCCCCTCCAACGTTTAACTCTGGAGGGCTGCTGCACCCTGAACACCTGAAATGTTGTTGAAGCAAAGCGGTCCTTGAAGCTCTGCGCAGCTCTCTCGATTCACGGCTTAAGTGTTTCCTTCCAACCAGTCTTCACAAGAAGGGAAACGGCACTCTGTTGTCTGCACGAGAAAAGCAGACGCCCCCATCCTCCTTCACAACTATGCCTTACGTTATGCCAAGTGACGTCTTCATCTCCTCGAGACCAGCGTGACGTATCTTCACACATAGTTCTGAGACATCTTCCACAGCATGCCCCTTCTTTGTTGACGTATCTATATCCCTGGAAAATATGTAACAAACAAACAAAATCAAACATGTATAACTTTTCTTGTATAATGTATTATACATTAAATCATTGGCATGTTCTGTATGTATGTTAATAGCCTGCCCAATAAGAAAAGTTACCTGCGCTGATTAAAAGCTCAAAGAACCTACAGACAACAAAATACAATAAAATTAGCCCAATGAATCAGAAATTCTTCAACCAGAGGTTGTCTGGATGGGATCATGGCCTTGTAAAGAACAGCAAAAATACGCTCGGTAAGAAATCAGCAGGTAGCCACAGCCATTAGCATGGGCGCCCCAAAGGACACCTGCTACTACCTCAAATGCACTGTGTGATTCGTAGCCTTGAAAATCCAAGCTGCCTCCCCTCTTCCTCGTGGCCCAGTTACGGGGCGACCTTCCCCAGAGGCAAGCGTGACACCTCCGTGGGGGAAACTAAATACTTTCCCAGGCAATCTTAAAATCTGTTAGTGCTTATTAAATTGTTTGCTGCACTAACATTGTTGCTCGCTGCCTTTACTCTGGTGGTTTTATTCTATTTCAGACTTCACAGTTCTGTTTTACGGTTTTAAATTATTGCTGTAAGCCACCCAGAGAACGGTGGTATTTAGAGGAATATAAATATTATAAGCTATGGCAAAATTGCTCTGCTCTGTCTTAATTAGAAGCACAAGGAAGTTCATCCATAGCTTTACATTAAAACAATTAAGGGTTTTTTTTTAAATCGTGAACTTTACTTATTTATGCCGCCCACTTTGCAAGGCTTTGTCAGTTGCAAAAAATGAGACGAAAATTGCATGGACCTGATCATGACAGATATCCGCAACTCAGGCCTCTTGTGGCAAACCTACCCCCACAAAACACACAGCGTGGCTAGTCAAAGAGCAAATCTGGGGGGAAGCAATTGAAGACAGCTACTGCAGTAGAAGTTTTCCAAAAGTACTTTCCACTTCTGTAAAATGCAAATCTCCAATCTTGGGGGGGGAAGAACAAAGTGGAAAGGGCACAGGAGCGTCCCTTAATAGTCCAGGAACAGCATAAGCTCCTGAAAACCTTCCTCAGGATCCACCCTTGTGAGAAATACGGCGCGTGGGTAGGAGAAACCAAGCCTCCTCCGTTTTAGGGGCAAAGCACTGGAACGCTCTCTCCTGGGCCGTCCCTCCCAACAGAATCAAAATAGACTCGAACAGTTAATTCTGAATTTCATGGATGGAAAGTTGGGGAGTGACCCTGAAGACCATCTAGTCCAGCTAACCTGCCCAGGGTTGGAACCCACTATTACAGCATCCCCACACTGAATGCTTAGAGGTCTGCTACGTCTATGGGGAAAGGAAGAAAGAAGATCTGCTCCAAGCTCACCACAAAGCAGCCGCGTTTAGAATGCCCCGGTGGGAGGCTTCTTGGGGCCCTGTGCTCGAGCCAATCAACGTCCGAATCGTCTTAAAGGCTTTGTATACTTTAGGAACAAAACCCTTGAAATGTCTCAAGAGGTTTGCCATAGAGAGCAATCAGATGGGAAAGCCACACTCGTGACCTTTCATTTCCTGTTCTAATTTGGCGTAGCGGTGAAAGTGTTAGACAGGCACTGGGAAGCCCCAGGTTCGAGTCAACCTGCAGCCACAGAAGCTCCCTGGGGGACTAAGGAGACTCTTTCCCAGTCCAACCTGTGTGACAGGACTGTGGTTCTGGGGAAAAGTAGGAGGAGGGAGTGTTACGTATGTGATCTTGAGCAAAAGCTGGGATATAAATTTAACCAGCTAAACAAATAAATCCCACGGAACAAAAGTAGTCCATGCTGAATGCTACCTACCACCCAATCTATAAATAATTGATCAAGAGAATGGCTTTTATCCTTTTCTTAAAAAATAAGTTTTAACAGCAGCAAAAATGATACTTTACTGTCTGTAAATCAACAAAGCAATATACTGTTTGCTTTTGCAGTTGGACAACTTAACAGCATAGTGATAAAACTCTGCAGTTTTCATTCAGCGACTTGCCTGTAAATGAAACCTAAAATACACAGCAGCACGCAGGAAAAGAACTTCAGGCTGCATCTTATAGCAAATAAACTAATTAACTAGTCGAGTGACAGCTTTTGCTTTATGTCCCAAATCTCAGCCTCTGAGCATGTGCTTAATGGATTCTCCCTCTCCTTTTCTCTGTCCTGCGATCAACTGGGTCCCGTTAAAGACAGCAGCGATGGAAACTCTGCTGCTGTTTCATTGGGTAATGTTTCTCTAACTGGAATGATTTTAGAAGAGCAGCAGATCACAAGATACCAGAATACTCCAGTCCATTTGAAAGAAGTCACCCCTGTTTGACTCAAGCTCAGGGGAAATACAGACTGCTGGGTTCCTGGTATTCTCCTGCCGATGTTTCATTACCAGCCTAGGTAGCATCATCAGTGTGCTGAATATGTTACCCAGCTGGTAATGCAACATCTGCAGGAAAACAATCATTCATTCATTCATTCATTCATTCATTCATTCATTCATTCATTCATTCATTCATTCATTCCATTTGTATCCTGCCCATCTTCCCCAGCGGGTGACTCTGGGCGGCTCAATCAGATAACATCAAGAACATCAAGAACCCAACAGTTATTGATAACAATTGGGTTATCAATTATCAATCAGATAACAATCAGATAACATCAAAAACCCACCGGTTCACTCCAGGGCTACACGCATTTTCTACTAGACTGTTTGTCCCAAGCTTTAACATCACTTTGAAACGTGGGTCCTTCTGTTCCCAGCTTGGGACTGTCAATATAGCCATTCTGGGTTTGGAACACTTTTCACACCTGTGGCATTTAGCTGAGTGGCTGCTGTGGTTGTATACATACATCTTTATTTTCTCATGTTTTATGCTCTGTTTTTATTACTGACATTAAAGGCAAAAGAGTTGCTGTATACAATCTGAAGAGAAACTGAGTATTGATACTTGTTTTCTAATGTTTATATTTGTAAGCCAGTTTGGGCGCCATGCTATAGAATACCAAGTATAAATCTATAAAATTTTTAAAAATGTTCATTTAAGGCATCTTGACCATTCTGACATTTATTGAAAACTTTAAGATAGTTTCCACTGACTTCCCGAATCTTACCAATTAGCTGTAGATTAACATTTTTCCTTATCATCACACTCTCAAATAGGTAATTAAATAATTTTAGTTAATTAACTATCAACGCTTAAGTGAACAGAATTTTAATCTATTGATTAAACATGTTTAATAATTATTTGGATTCAGTCCAATATATCAATTATATTGCATTAAATAAAAACTTGAAAAAATGTGCCACTTAACAAAGCTACCTCTGATCCTGGACAGGAAGGTCGTCTTCAAAAGGGAATGCCTCAGAAGTGAATGCTTTTAGCTATTGTACCCAAAGTGGCCACTTAATCCCTTATTTGATTACCCCCTTGCAGCATTTACCCATCCATCCATCCATCCATCCACCCACCCACCCACCCACCCACCCAAAACCACACAAAATGTTCTTATTATTCCTTTGGAGGGATATCCCATTTTTCCCCAGAGCCTCGAGTCCTTCCTGATGTTACAATAAATGCATCCTGTTCTGCACGGGCGCCTCGTTCCTTGGGAAATCAGCAGCAACAGTGGCACCTGCTGGCAGGTGAACTTCATCACGGACAAGGCAGAGTCCTGTCCAGCAAGGCCAGGTCAGCGTAGATGAGGAAAGTCAAATCAAGGCAAAGCCCAGCTGCCAACCTTTGGGGCAGCCCCAGTGGGAAGGTGCCCGAGGGTTCCCACAACTACTTTTGCAGGGTGCAAAGAACTTCTCAGGCTTTGGAAGAGAATTGTCCCGCAAACCCTATTCCCTCCAAGGAGCTGCTAGGTCCTCAAAGGGCTGCATTGGTCCATCCTTTCCTTAGGAAGGAATCTTCACAATGGCTTCCCCCAAACACCATCCTCTGGCCTGGACGATTTTGAGGTAGATATCCCCGCTCCTTGTCCAGCTTTGCCATTTAATGTGCACCGAAGCCTGAAATCCAGAACTTCATCTACCTTTACATGACCGATATATCTGACGCAGTAGCGATAGCTAAGACCACATTTATGCAAAAATAAGACCATCATACTTTGCATCAAAAACTGCCAAGCCTTCATCTGGTCAACGTTTCTTCCCTTCTGCAACATGGACAGAGCAGCAGTGAGCTCTCCGCCATGCCATGTGCTCCCAGGGTTGGGCATGGAAGTATCTTGCAGAACAGTCGCGGTGCTGACTGTTTCATGATCTAAAGCCTTCAGCATCTTGAAATATGGCCCTTAAAAATAATATTTTCATATGCTCTTAAAATCCTACCTTCCTGAAAATTTTTATGGATTCTAATAATAAGCCCTTTTACGCTCATGTTGAACACATGGGGAAGAACAAACTTTGCCACTTCAAAAGAAAGCCGTCAGCGTGAAATATTACTGATTGTGCTCGGATTTTACGATCAACTTCAGCATCACCAAAAAGGCAAGGTTTCTGACTTCCCTATATTGCACAGTATTTGCCAGTTAAGTATGATTAAAAGGTGTACACCTGTAATTCAGGAAAAGAACTATTTATATTGGTCATATCAACAGCACTTCAGGCTGGCTGGGGAATTCTGGGAGTTGAAGTCCACCCGTCTTAAAGTTGCCAAGGGTGAGGAGCCCTGCTTTAAAGGACTGGACATGAAGTTTTCGATAGCTTACCGGCAGCAGAGTGTTTGATAAATCAGTTCTTGATGGTTTGCAGAATTTACCTAATTTAGCACATCCCCCAGAAATAGACTAACTGCCCACTTTGTGATTTCCTTTTCTTCCAAAAGGCCTTTCACAAGAATGTGCAGGCACTGAAGGGGAGAGGGCTCAAAACCTGAGGGACCGTCTCACCCACATTACATCGACCTGTCCCACCCGGTCTGGCGGAGAGGGCACGTTGCGGATCCCGTCAGTGAGAGAGGGTGGACTGGCGGGTCCCAGGAGGAGACCCTTCTCCGCCGTTGCCCGTGCCCTATGGAATACTCTCCCCCCAGAGGTGAGGCGGGCCCCCCTCCCAATTTTTCAGTGGGAATTGAAGACTTGGCCCTGCCAACTTGCGTGGGGCGAGGAAAGATACATCGACCCTGGGGATGGCTGGCGCCCCGAGTTTATTAACACCTAATTCATTAACATCAGCCTTTTGGAAGTATCATATAGGAAGTTTGTTTTTTAGCATATCTTAATTAATTAATTAATTAATATCTATTTTAATTAATGTTTTATTCTGTTTTTGCTGTAAAGTGCCCAGAGTCACTCCACAGTGAGATGGGTGGTGAGAAATTTGAAATATCCATCAATCCATCAATCAATCAATCTGGGTTGTGGATGACCTGCCCATCTCCTGAGCTGCACATACTGACCTGGGAGTTCTGAAAGGAAACTGTACCTGATGAATGACGGAGCTTTGCGTGTGCCTGCAGACCCATCTTCACCTCTGTCCCAGATGAGCCAGAAAGCTGGGTTTGCATTCAGGAGAACGCGATTGTGGCTGACCTTCATATATTTCTTCACTCAGTGTGAGAAAATTAGAAAGAACAAGGGGTGGAGAGCTGTTCTAGGGTTTAGGGGTGAAGCTGGGAGCGTGGAGAAAGATTGTGTGGTTTTGAGCTCAGCTGGACTTCTAATTACCTCAGCATCTACTCAGATTATGGGGTGCTGCAGTGGTAACTCAGCTCATTTTCAGAAGTTTTGAACGGGGCACGTTGTGAAGCGATCAGAGAATCGCTTCTCTGCCCGGAAGACCCACACCAGCAATCAGAGAATCCTTTGGCTATGGTTTCAGCATTATCCATGCACACTATTTGTAAAAGTATTGTGCAAAATAAGTCCAGAGCTTCCATGAAAAGCAATGTCCTGGGGGAAGAGAGAAGTCATGGCTTTCCCATCTTCCTTGCTCTCCCTTGTCCTAGGGACCTGCTCCTGGAAGGAAAGAGGACTCCTTGGTCCATGGGAAGTGACTTTTCTCCTCTGGGTCTCCAGGCGCCCTGCACTCCTAGGAGGAGAAGAGCTATGACAGAGGGCCAGGGGGTCACCGACATTCTCCTGGTGGCTCTGCTTCTTTCCTTCTCTCCTGCCTCTTCGTGTTTGAACCAAAGTACCTTCATGGGTTAAATGACAACTCTGTCCGACACTGAAATTATTAACACTGTTGATAGTCTAGCTGATATTACTGGCACTGGATATTTTTTATCTATCTTAACTGAATAATCTTAAATACTCTTTATATGTTTTGCACCTGAACGCCACCTCAGAGATGCTTTGAAACGAACTGGTTCTGAAATGCAACTTTCCTACACCCTCCTCTGCTTGTAGAGGGACGAGCTTCTAGGTGGACCTCTGATCCCTTTAGGATCCTGAGGAGCAAGACAGGCGTCAAGGGTAAGATTTCATCTTGCAAAGTTTCCATAGTTACGGACCATAATGATTACCTGGAGCAAAATGCACAGTGAATTTACACAAATGGTAAAAATGTGTCATTACCTCAACCATTGCCAACTTTTGTGCTAATTGTTAAAAACTGGATGTTGGAGAGTGGTCACAGCATCCTTCCACCAAAGAAGACCTTTTCTCACTGTTCCTTGGAGTTCTGAGCTAAACTCATATTTAATCCAACCTGACACCTGCACAGCATCTGTGTACTCACCTGGGCTTTCTGGACATTTTTTCCCCTCAGGGATTCCATCACACGCTGCACTTCCTAATTTTTTCATGCTGTACTTTAACTACTCCAAAGTTCAAAAAGCTGTTGTGTGGCTTGGATCAAAACTTGTTTTGAAATGGAAAATGGAGTGGGAGACGGCATTTTTTCCTGTAACTATCCCCCTTGTAAAAATTCCCTCTTACTTTGAAGAAAAAAGATGTTTAAACTGGCGGTGGGTATTTGGAAAGTCTACAAATGTATTACCAGATCAACTCCTATCATAAAGCAAGAGATCAGTTCTTACATTTTGTTGGGGCAAGGTATTCAAAATTGAAAAAAATGGTGTAAATCAACATTTTTTTAACTACTTGCTGGATCACACACACACACAACACACAACTGAACTGGCAACTGGCCTTGAATACAACAACAGAAGCTAAACTAAAATTGGTTCATTATATTCAGTCAAGCTGTCAATATCATATTTTATAACCTGCCCAGTAGCCTTTTAAATAGCACTATTTTGCGATTATTTTACCACACAGCTGAGGAATTAAGCAGGCCTAATTCTTTTTCTACAGTTTGGTCTGAAGGGGAATTAAACCATGGAAAAATACTTAAGCTAAGAAGAAGAAGAAACTATGGAAGAAAATTTCCCACGCCCAGGCTAATCTCTGACTTCTGCTGCTGGTGTGTTTGTTATCAAATGGGAACCACTACTGGAATTGAGGGACCCCGTCTGTCTAAAGCTACAGCCTGCAAGAGGAACCCAGAATGCTTAGAATCCTTGAGGACACTCTTGAAAGATGTCACCATCTTTCTAGAGCTAAAACTTTTTTTTAAAAAAGTATTACTTTAGAAGTGGTGGCATTTTCAGGACAATGGAATCTTAGCTGTTCTCTTCCCACCCTTGAAGTCCGACATCTGTTCAGTCTTTACACCACGGTTCCAACTGAACTTAGATCCCAGCTCACCAGCTTCAGCCCTTGGGGCAAAGCTCCAAAATATGGGTGCTCAAAATGACTGTCCTACCCTTGGAACATTTTGATCTAAGAATGTTTTGCACATTCCTAAACTGCTCATTCATGAAGTAGCATCTCTATACCTATAAGAAATTTGAAGACACCTTATTGTGGGTGTCACCATCTCCTGCATCTTCACATCACAGCAACATCTAGAAGATGAACTGAAGCTACCTCCACAACGGAGGAAATGCTTCTTGACCATTTTATTGATGCAAGAACTTCATTATTCCTGAAAACCTTTCCCGTAGAAGATTTCTCACAGGGTGAAGAGACCACATGCCACCGAAGTCTTTCTGGACTAGTATTCTTCTAAACCGAAGGCTAATAAAAGTTACTTCTTTCAGACAAGAACTCAAAAATGCCTTCCCAAGTTGCCCAGTTTTTGCTACCATTGGTACAATACACCGCACCATTATTAATAAGTAAATGGACACTCATTTCTTATGAATTCTTATAAATACTATCATGAATTGTTATAAATACTGTTTTATTTTACTATATATGTTATTCATTATTTTAGATCCTATTATACTTATTGTTTTTCTGTTATATATATAGAAGTATGTAACAGATCTACTACTAGATATTTTATTGTATCTGGCCTTGAGCCTGTAATAAACTGATTTGATCTGAAATGGAAAAAAGTTACTGTTTGCTGAAGGCAGGAGAACTAGCTACAGAAGAAGAGATGTCTCCATTCTGTGGTAAGTAAACATTAAGTCTCCCTGGAGCTATGCTTGACTTGCCATGACACATGGCTATGTTTATGCGGTTTTCTTAGCAACTCTATGGATTCCCCAGCCCTAGGATGTCCTGGTCTCCAAGGACTAACCAGTTCTTTGAAGACCATCCAAGGTGCAGGTCTAGGTGCTTCCACCTGCTGTTACCATGCAAGAGTCCAGCTAGATAAAAATCCCTATTCTAAGCAACATCTGGAAACTTTACATACCGGTGGGCAGGTCTTGCTGCATTCCTTCTCGAGACACTCTGTAATTTGGAGTCCTGTAACAGCATCTTTCATGTCCGTGCAAGAACACTCCTTACAGCCTTCCTCCCAAGTCATCCCAAGAGGATAGACAACATTGTGGTGGACACACACCTGCCAAGAATGAGAAATGGTTTCATTTCCTTGGCTTCTGGGGCGATCCTTGAATTGTTATGGTACCTCTGCAATAATGGCTATGACTTAAAATATACTCAGTTTAGATATGCTAATACTGCCCATCTCTGGGAAACAACCTTTTAAAAAGCTTTTCCTAAGGACTTTGATGTTCACTCTGTTATATGATTCTCACTGGTATGCCTTACAAAATGACCAGACAAGTTCATGGCCTTTAGGAAACCTCCATATTCAGAAGTATTCCTCATCATGTGCTCAGGGTACAACGTTCTGGCTTCCCACTTTGAGGAAAGGGGGATCTGATCCAATAAGGCAGTTTGTTATGAGTTCAGAGAGGTGGGCAGCATGAATAGACTTGAATAGACCTTGATGTTCAGAGCACCTTGAATGGCAAGGAAACAACACCAAAGGAAATAAAACCACAGTGCAGACCAGAAGCTAATGCATACATAATTTGGACACATGATGCATTGGGAAAAAAACCCTCATTTGAAAAAGAGGCCACAGTAAACAAGACCGGGGCTCTAGATATTCTCCCTGATGACACCATCATGAGTCTGCAAGATCTCAAAGCAGCTGCTATGGACAGACAGTCCTGGCGAAAGGATCGCCACTGGGTCACAAAGAGTGGACTAGCTACTAGAAGATAGTTTGACAGATACGGCCCACGGGAAAGACCAGAGCTGATGGCTTGGTCTGGTTTTACCTGCTCTGGGATGCAAGTGGTAGAGGTGCAGCCACAGTCATTCGTGACGGAGGATGAGAGGTAGCCTGGCGGGCAGGTCACTGTCGAGTTGCTGCAGCTACAAACACACTGATATTCATCGCAGCACTGAGTCTTCTTCACAGTCAGTTCACGGTGTGACGGGCAGGACGGCCTGGGCTGTGACTTGCAGGCCTCCTTTTTACAGACTGTCAACCAAATCAGAAAACCCAAATAGTGCGCGGCAGAGGTTTTTCCCATGTTATAGGAAGTGGGGAAGGAAGATGTATAGGAAACTTATACAAGAGGCCAAAGAGGGGAAATATCAGGAAGTAAACCCAGCATTTGGTGCTTCAAGGGAATATTACCGCAAGCATAGTCTGGTCGACATCCTCCAGGATTTGTCTGGATCAATTGGAGACCATTTTCACACTGAGGTATTAGAGGCAATTTACAAGTGGTCAGATCGCAGACTAAACACAGAAAAAACAAGAGAGAGATTATAACATGCAACAAGCCACAGTGCAGGATCTATTCAGAGCTCTAAGTAACCAACTTGCCTGTTGCCAACCGTGAAAAGATGGCCTGACCAAGGCCACCAACCGCCCCACCCCAGCCCCAACCTGCCCTTCGCCCACGCCAAGAACTCATCAAGCTGCGCCAAGACGGCGATCTTCTGAAAGAGAAGAGGTGGAGCAGATGAAGTTTCAAGAGGAGGCGGGAGAGTTAGGTGGGGGCAGGAAGGCTCGCCACTGGTAGCCGGAGAGGAAGAAGCAGTTCAGAAGGTGGCTCAGGGAGGAAAAATGCAAAGGTAGAAGATAAAACTCCCTGTGTGCGGGCAGATCCAGAAGTCAGTGAGAGCATGAGAAAAGGCCTGAAGCTAACTGGAGAAATGAAATGATAAGGCAGAAAACAGAATAAAGAGCAGAAGAACATAAAGAGTGCCCACTATAAGACGAGATAAAGGTAAGAATAGGTGAAATACAATAGAATTCAGAATAAGGAAGCCAGGTGCTAAGTGTCTCTGTAAAAGCATGAAAGGTCAAAATAAGGTAAACTATAAAAACACAGAGAAGAATGGCCTCCTAGAAGTATAGAAATCTTAAATCTTAATTTCTTCCTGTTTCACCAGCATATATTTGTCCTTTGTGGTCTATAACACCTAGAAGCTTTCTTTTATTATTATTATTTAAAAAAACAAAAGCAAAGCAGTCCGAGTTGGAATTCTTAGGAAGCTGAACTCCTCTAGATGGCAACGTCTACCACGTGCCCGTGACAATGGCTGTCAGGGACCTACCGCATTCAAAGACCGGGCAGCACTGACTGGAATCCCTCTGCAGTCTTGGAGCCTCGCAGGGGCCACAAAGAATGGCTGAGAAAGAGACAGAGAGAATGAGTCACATGCATCGACATCCCAAGCGGGCGAGCCAACTTCTAGGAATTCTCGAGGGCCGTTTTGTTCTCCGGACAGAACAATTCCCGCGTTTGGCACATCCCGCTGAAAAACCAAACAAACCCCTCCAACCACAGGAATGTCAGAGATTCAGAGCAGAGGCCTCAGGTGGGAAGAAGGGAGAAGGGAGAAGAGGCGGGGAAGACCTGCTTCCTGAAACACCGAGCCACGCGCGAGGCACCTCAAAATGGGTCTGAAATCAGGACTTGGGAAGAGGCGCACGAAAGGCACGGCTCCGCTAACGAATCTGCAGCACCTTCGTCTCTGCTCTGAAGACGCGAAGGGCCGTCTTGAGAGCGGTGCAAGCAGAAAGCCCGCGCGGGGGCCTCGCCTGAAGATCTCCAAGGGGGCTCCAAAAGAGGGTTTGGCTTACGCTTGGCGGTGGTGCACGGCTGAGCAGCGCAGCTTATGGTCCTGTTCTCCAGGCACATGCAGACCTTGCAGGGCTCCATGGGAGGAATCCACGTGTCCAAGGGCTATTGAAAAAGAAGAAGGGAAACCTTCGGATTGGTTTGGAAAGCCAACGCATTTGACACGAGATACAGATAATTTTAGGACACTGCCTTTTTTCCCAGTTTTACGAGTGCGCTCCTAAAAGTACTGGAAGAAAGAGAACATGTTGCTATTAGTTAAATAAAGCATACCAAATATTGACTCAATAAGACAAGTAAAGCCAGACCTTGGAAACTCTCAGGACATATAATGTTTCACATTATTCCTTGGTCATGCATTTTATAACAAAGGCACACCAGCCTATTTTATACTAAAAACGTTCCAGATTCCTCCTTCAGCATGTCCTTTTCTAAGAATATAGGCTGATGGTAAACAGACGCTGCGTTACATACTGTAAATCCTTAGAGATGCTACTAAAAAGCAATAAATAACTCTTGAGAGCAATTGATACAAAGGTGTTCTACAGATGGAGCAAAATGAGAGAAAGTATTAAATAGTCTAATGCTAGCCCTGCTCACGAGCTGAACCCTAGGAGTTTCGTTTACTATGTATACCTAGGATTTTTGCCAAAAATTCCACTTTGAAAAGGTCCCTGTGATATAACATTTATTTAATTATATGTCATCTATAAGACTATGTGGAACTTTCCAGAAAAGGATGGGCGGGTGAAGGAGAGAAGGCCCAACCGAGTAAGGATGAGGAACTCACAGATTCCTGGCCCTGGTCCCCCTGTGAATGGGACCGCTTGGAAGTTCACACTGTGTGGGGCTGGACCCCCACGCGCATTACAGAGGAAGCCTGGAATAAGTGTGAACGCAGTAAGGAAACAGAGAGAAGGATCCATAAAATTATCTCCCCAAACTCAAGGAGAATGGAAAAGACCGGCCCCGCCTATCCACAAGGGGTGGCCTGCCTGATGGCTCTCCCAATGGAGCTCTTGGGTCCCCTAATATGTTAAAGGCGACTGTCAGCCAGCCAAAAGCGGCTCATTGTGACACGAAGGAAAAGCCAAGAGCGTGTCCTGGGATTGAGTAACAGGAATACCAGGAGTTGTTATTTTTTGTATAGTTATAGAATTCATTGCCACTAGATGTGACGACAGCCCTCAGCCCGTAAGGCTTTAAGATGGACTTCACACATTCTCACGGGGAACAAATCAACCATCCACCCCGGAGCACGGCCCGGCTCCTATGGAAGCTGCTCGGTCTCCCTGCCGGTTCCCATGTCCTCGGAAGATGGCGGGAGCCAAGGGTGAACGCCCACCTGATGGCGAGCTCCATCTTCGCTGATGCACTGGGAGCAGATGTCGTCGTGAACGCAGCCGCCATCTAGGGTGACTTGTCCCTGGGGACAGAAGCAGCCCTCCGTGGGGTAGTCTGTGCAGATCTGCATGTTGGTCCCGTTCTCACAGTGTTTTGTGCAGCCTTTCTGGCAGTGCTGATAGATTAGGGAGGGTGGGCATTTCATGGCTGCAGAGGTCAAGAAAGCAAAGGAAATAAAACAAAGGCCATTGGAAAATAAACCGAATAGCCCTGGCAGACTGCAAATTAGTAAGAAAGGGTCAGTGTAAAATTAGGCTAAAAATAAACAAACAACCTCTAATCCACCCTGGATGCTTGAACTAGGTTGGAAAAAAAAATCTAATTCTGCTAAGTACAATTCCTGCCAATAATGAGAAATGCCAAGAATGCTGCTTCAGATTTTGATTGTGGGACACTGCTGAGCAAATTCAACGTTAAAGTGCAAAAGAAGCAGTCTGTTTCGGACCTACTTAAAATAATACCTTGGGTATTAACTAAAGAAATAACTACAGAAATGTTTTCCACCCTGGACAAAGTCAGTCTTCTCTTTCTGTGCGTGCTTCTTCCTTAAAGGCTTGAGAAAGTGCTCCAACTTTGGTGAGAGAAATCCAACAACAGAAAACCCCACCAATCTTCTTGATGGGAATTTGTTAGGTACACGTGGCGGGAAGTGATGGACCAAAAGCCTGAGTAGCCTCTTCCCCTACTTCAACTCTGGAGGGGCCCCAGATGATCATACTGAGGCTCTCAGAAGATTTTTGAAAGAAACAGTCAGTGCCTAAATCTAAATTCAGAAAGATTTTTAGACTTTTTTAAAAAAATCAGTATATTAAATATATTAACAGCACACTTGGGTCCCAAAGTGGCAGCTGAAAGATTTGCAAAAGTAATAGTAGTACCACTAGTAGGAGGATGAGGAGGATTTAAAAAGCAAACTTTTCTAGTGAACATTCAATCTGCTTTAGGGAATGGGCCAACGATTAGGGAATAAATGGATAACTAGAGTGGGAGGACGTCCAATTACAACCCTAAACCGGAGCCTCCAGGGCTGCGGTGTTGGCTAGAGAATGTGCGATAAGGTGGACAACACACATTTTTCACGCATTTGACTTTTCCAACACATTTGCAAATTGATGTGGAAGCATTCCAAATGAGTGTGAGGTTGGAAAAATAAGAAATTGAGAGGAAAAAGATTAATCGATCCCCACCATCCAGAGTATTTAGTCCAGGTGGTTTCAAAAGCCACTCTGTTCAGAAGCGGAACTGCTCCAAATGACAAGAAACTGGGAACAAATCAGATTTGGGTCTGATTTTCCAAAGGCTAAATCTTAGCCTTGACATAAATTGCTTTAAGTGTCAGCCACTATTTTTATTATTAATATTAGAGAATGAATAATGGTTAGAATGAAAGGGCACAGAGTGAAATGAAGTCACGGGCGTTGCTTACATTGGCAGACCAAAAGGTCCTGCTTTTTTATTTAACTTTAAAGGCCATATAAGGAAATTCAAGGCAGTGTCAAAACAAAGGCGGCCTTCTTATCAGAAGGAGTGAAATTCTCACCACAGAAGTCCGGGGTTCTCCAGTCCACACAAACTCCGTGCACTCGGCAAAGATGGGCGTAGGACGCTATAACCTCACACACTTCCTCCCCGAAGCAGTTGTTTTCTTCACACGCTGCGTAGAACGTGTTTGGAGGAATGACCTGATGGCAGTCGTAAAAAGAAGGCGAAAGCAAGAGGCTGCAGCGCGTGGTGGCATGCGCAGCGCAACTCTCGGCCCGCCTCTCCTTGCAGATCCTGCCGGGTTGCTTGACGGTCCAGTCCTGGATGAAAGTGCTGATGTCACGAGCGATGGAGTCATTCTTTAGCAGCAGGTCATTCCCGCTGTTTTGGTCACAAACCCCTAAACGAAACACACGGGAAAGAAGTCTGCAATTCCGCAACACAGACCGCTGGGACTGAAAAGGCCGTTCTGCCTGGAAGGGCATAAAATGAGCCCGCTCAGAATGTCTGCTCATCCACCCACCTTGTCAGCCCCTCTCCTAGACTCCAGCGGAGGTCTCCATTGATCAAAAACAACAAAACTGTTTTTGTGTAGAGAGTTTGGCATGTGGGCATTTCTTGATAAAGCAGTGTGAACACTGACTCGTTTTAGACTTACCACCTTGCCGCATAGAGGAATACAGGACACCCGCAGCTTAACAGGCTAACAGCGGAAGGGGCGCCTTCCATTGCAGCAGAACCTCTGTTAAATCCAAATGGTATTTTACACATTTGTAAAAGACAAAGTGCATTTAACAGAAGTCCATTGAATCAAGGATTTACTACGTAGTTATTAAAGTGCAAAGAGCCTTGGTAATTGCTGAACAATCAGAAATGGCACTTCAGGAGTGTTTTTTCTAACATACCACAAAGTCCATACATTTTTGAGGCAAAACTCTTTGGGCTAAGTTGCAATGTGAATTCATTGTTGCTTGGAGTGAAGGCAATGGTGTGGTCCTCTTGCAAGAACTTGACTTCATGCATTATTGTCCCGTAGACATTAACTTCAACTTGACCGTTACTGTATGGGGGAATAACTGCTTTGCCATTCACAGCCACCTGTTTTGAAGAGTTGGGTAAAGAAAAATAAGACCACAGAAGTCAGGCACTTCAACTATGAAACAACAGGAATCGGAAGAGGCAGCTAAAATCCACAATCAGGTTGAGAACACAGTATACAAGAGGATGCTTGAATGGAAGGACAGCTGTCCTGGGTGGGAAGCTCACCTTGTCTTCCCAGCTGGTGGAAGGATGGCAGGTGATACGAGCCCCAAAAGTGTGTGTGTGTGGGGGGGGGGTTGCTGATCTTTTCTGGCATGGCTGCCACGTTTGCGGCATACCGGACCTCTGGGGCGACAGATCACGAACAGCGCTTTGCAGGGGCTACTGATTCACACAAGGCTGTCTAAAGCAAGCCACCACAATTAAATGGCAATCTGTTCTGAATTACCCTGTTTTGCCCTGGAATTTGGGTTTTGTCCAGATCCAGAGCACAGCCTGACAGTATATTCCTTTTATATGGAAGGACGATTCACTCTTGTACATCAAGACTGATTACTGCAAATGTGGTTGGAGTCTTTTTATAATGTGATCTCTCTTTGAATGAATGAAAGCCATTTACTTATCTGAAAGGAAGTAGGGGGGGATTTTGGGATAACTCCATTCACCTGAAGTTCTTTACTACCAAGAGTAAATCTTGTCTCTCTGATCTCACTGACGCTGCAGAGACATTGGGAGCTCATGATACGAACAAACTGAAAACATGGGCAGACATTCAAGCAAGGAATGCTTGTTTGTCAAGCAGGATCCTCAATGCCAACGTTGTGACTCCTACTTCCTTTCCTTTCGCTGGCTCCAACCTACTTGTTTTGCCTCAAAATGAAGCTTGCTGGGCATTTTAGCCACCAGTCATTGTACTGTATTTGTTGACTCACCTCTCATGGATCCATCATAATTAAATCAAAATAAAAAGGAGCCACCTTGTCACTTGACCTACCATCATTTTTTCCCATGTCTATCTCTTACCGTCATGTTGCTGTAGAGCTGCACAGAGAAGCCCTTGTATGTGACCTCCATGGCATTCATGCAGTTGAGTTTGGGGGCTGAGCTGCATGCTCCATTGTGAAGAAGCACTTGAATATCGTCGTCTTTGTCTTCAAACAAGGTGTAAGAACAGTTGCCCGTTAGCTTAAAATCCAGTCCATCAAAGGTGACAATATGTCTGGTTGAACTTCCCATGCATGTGCCTATAAAGAGGAAGTTAAAATATGACTTTCAGATGACATTATTTATTTGTCACATATCCCTTTCTCTTTTTTTGCTGCACACGTGTAAGACAACAGGGAAACGTCAGCAATCACACTTATTGTGGCTACTTCAGGAACCCCACTGCGTGCAGCTCTCCAAGTAAGGAGGGTTGCAGGAGTCAGAGGACCTAAAGGCTGTTACGACTTTGCTAGCTGTTGCTTTCTCCAGTCCAATTCCTGGTTTGAAAAGTTCACTGTAGAAACAAGCTCAGTTGCTGGTCGACTGCTCACCCTTGCCCCCCAGTTCAACTATCAGCTGGCTTTTGGATGTGGGATCAGGACCCGTTGGCCCAACGACAGCTACGCTGCACCTCTCTAGTCACCGTCCTTGTAGCTGGATGGCTGTGAGTTAAGAGATCAGCAACTCTGGTGGGCCACCATTCCCCAGCTGCTGTTCCATGCCCTCTGCCCCTATACTCCTACCCCCCCCCCCCCGCAGGACTCTGTTAAAATGTTGTGGGATTGACTGAAATATGGGAATATCTTTTAATATCAAATGGGGACTTCTCAGAATGTTATCTGCATTTCAGCGTGAAGACGGTCCTTCAACAGGAAAGCAAATCTGGCAGAGGAACGACTATTTATACAAATGCGCCCCACCACAAGCTTAAGGAAAAGAATGTTTGCCCTCACTGAGAAAATGAATGTCTTCAATTATGTTCTGGGATATGGAGCCTTTGCTCTGTGCTATTTCTCTTCATAAAAGTCCCCTAAGAAACACACCCTTGGAGGCAGAAAACAATTTACTTTGGAAGAAGAAACATTAAGATTTTTAAAATCAACTGGTGTTCCCTAAAAGTTAGGAAAGAAATGCCCCATTTCTTTCAATATATATTTCATTTACAATGCAGTGTGAAGCAAGACATCTCAAAAGCCCTCCAATTATATCTTTCCTGCCAACCACACCTTTGAAGGCAAATAGTCTCCGAGGGCAGAGGGAAGGGGATCCTGGAGAAAACGGTGTCCAGCTGTGATCCAGAAGTGCAACTTGCAGCTGGGTGTGTGTGTGTGTGTGTGTGTGTGTCTGTTTCTTCTGCACAGATCTTATTAAAAAGTGGATGAAGGCAACCCTACTGGGTGATGGAAGAAGACTGCCACCAACAAAGAAATGCGCTCAGGAAAACCTACCAGGACAGGCAGGGAATTTTCCTCATTTCAAACATTTTTGTAGCATCTATTACTTTAATCACTGAAACTCAGGCCAGAGCAAGAGATGTGTTCCATCGTAAATAGCCAGAGTTTTGACACAGGCAAAGTTTTCCGAAAGGCGATGCTTGTCGGGGAGGGTATGAGGATTGAGGCCCTGGGTTGGACCACAAGGCCGCCAAGGTCCTTCCCCACCTTAGGACTCCACGAAGCCTGCCTGGGACCATTCCCACGACACTCTGTTCTCCTCTAAAAATGGAGGCCAAGCAGTGACTTCTTTGTGGAAAGACAATTCAGCCTGAAACGACAGAAAGATCTACCTTCCCGAAAACTAGAAGGTTCCAGAGCTCAATTTTCTCTGACAGGCTGATTTTCTACAGGCAGGAAATAGACGTGGAGATTGATCTGGTGAAGCCATCTCCAGTGACCTGAGTCCTGCTACACCCTAAAATGGCAGTGCCCAGAGAATCACCGATAACTGAAAAGTTAAGAAAACGAGCTTCTCTGCAAATAAAGACAAAGGATCCCTGGGCTCCATGCAGCCCTTGACAGATATTTTTGAAAATGGTCCGCCTTCCATCAATAAAATTTAAATATAAAAATAACCAAAGAGTATTTAAACCTTTAACATGAACATTTGAAGACCCAAGCATACATAAGGAAGATCAGAACAAAAATACAAAGCATGTCACAAAACCACAATGGTGCTCAGTTTATGTCCTTGACAGCTTTCAAAGGGGTTTCTATAACCTTGAAAGCAGCTTACTTCTATGAGTTCTTGTTTCTGTGTCAATTAATACAATTCAAATCCTTGGCAGTAAATCACTTGATTGTAAATCCCGGGTGTCAAATACTGTTGCTCAGTGTGGAGGTTTTGTCACATAACTCTTTGCTTTCAAGAGCAGAAGGGTTCCTTGTATTCCACTCCACACTTCACATGGTTGCCAGAAGGCACTCTATATTTGTCCCCTTCACAAGCTCTGCACTTGCATATAAAGATCAGAAAGTACAGCTGAAAATTACAGCCCTGAGCCCTAACTAGCTGGAGAAATCCACCAGTCAGGGCAGTTGGACTCCAGAACATAGTGGCCAATCCTGGGGCCAATAATTGAAGACCATCAACGTTTGGGAAGATTTATGGAATCCTGAAGTTTTCCCACAGCAGAATGAACATTTGAAGCGTATGGAAGAGGCTCTGGGACAGTGATGTCTCCAAAGTATGCCAGAGGCTATGACACATGTGCACTGAAGTTCAGACATGCACTAGAACATTACGTGGCTGTGTATGTTTGCCGTGGGCTTTAGATTCACAAGGAGGATGACATTACAAGGTTCTGCATTTAGCTGCCTCTTTTTAATAAATTGAACTTCTTCCCTCTCCTTTCTTTTCCCCAAAACCATACTGGCAGATTATCCTTTGCTTTGGATTGGTGGTGACCTCCTCTTTCCCTTTTTTTTTTGGCAGAGGAAAAATGTCTTCAAGGTTCTGCTAGATGGTCATTTCCTGGGAAGTGTTAGAAGATGTTGCCTGGCACTAAATACTATGTTCTAATCAGCTGAAACTCCTTCTCTGAACTTTTAATTCTCATGTGGTCATATGTTGCAGAAAAACTACTCACATGGACACACCCAATGGCAGCCGCATGTTTCTTCCACTTTAACAGCAGGGAAATTGTTGTGACATGTTGGCTTGGCCATCTTCTCACAAATATATCGGTGGCTGTTCAGTTCTGTGCGGCCACCCGGTAAGCAAGTCACAATATAACACCGATCCAGCAGCTTCCATTTGTCACCGGGCTGTACAAAATGACACACCAAAGTTAAAATAGGATCTGAGATTAAGAAAACCCTCAAGGGACACTCCATCAAGTGGTTTCTGTTCAGTAGGCACCAAACTGTGATTTACCATCTAAAGGTGCATGGGAGAAGACATTCTGCTAAACAGTAACAAAATTCAGCATATTTTGCCTAGAAAAGATTAATGGGGTAGAATTGCTTTCCCCAAACTTGGGTGTCTTCCTAATGTGTAAGCTTTCGTTCGCAGACAGCATGGCCATTGCTGACAATTCTGGAAGTCCATGCACCTGGAAGGGCTCCAAACTGGGGAGAGTTGGTGTGTAGAAATACTGGACATAAATCAGTCCAAGTGAGTTCACTTTCCACTGATTTCAGTGGGATAATTCTTTCTCTCTGGAATTCATAGGACTTGATTATTAACTTTGATTCATTATGTGCTAGATTCCTAAACAATTACCATGTGGAAACAGTTTGATGGGTGAAAACAATGCTTGGTGTTATACCGGTTAGCATACCTTCCATATATTTTAAAAAATAATAACATAAGAAAAATGTTCTCAACTCTAGAAGAGAAAAAAATGACATTACTATTCAGGAACAAAAAACTCTTTAAGTGCTTCTAAGCAGAAAGTCTTGAGCTATGGCAGGAAGAAATACTGTTAATCCGGACCCTTGATGAAGAAACAGGACGCTTCAAGACCTGAGATACCTTCTAGTTATTCCCCGGTAAAAGTATCTATTTTGCAAGAGTCTGTGAATTAAGATGTTCCTTGAAAGAATCACAGCCTAAACTTTACTTCCCAGCAGTGAGTGTGGAGACTTGTTTTATCCATTCACTCAGCCCAGAACAGGGTGACCAGAAAGCTAGTTCCACTGAACCAAGCCTTGCTTCCCAACTCCATCCGCGCCCACTCTGGCAGTTTTATTGCATCTGAGCGGGCCTGCAAATGCTGCAGAATCTCCATCCATCAAACCCGGTGGAAGAAATACTTTCCCACTGCTGTAGGACCTTCTTGCAGCCAAGTTACTGCAGAACAATCATCCCCACGCTGCCCACCCAAACATATTGGGGAAAATTATATTGGTGCATTTTCCAATAATAAAAGTGGCTCGGCTGCTCTTGGCAGAGATGGAAGGATTTAGTTCCATGAATTCCTCAGCCTGATAGAAGTAAAAAAGCTTGGCAGAAGAGGGTCTGTGTTTCTTTCATTAGCGTATGCTCTGTTTATGAGATGCCAAATCATTTAAGAACTTTATAGGGGAAAATAGGCAAATTTGTCTATGAAAAATAAATTAGAAAACATCTTGAATGAACCAAGGACTCAATGGAACCAACAACACCAAAGGACATAATACAAGCCTTCCCCCTACAGACGGAAAGTCACAAAAACAGTCAGGGCAACCACCGACTCCAACTTCATCCTGCCAGAAAAGAACTGAGGCAGGCTATCTCAGCAATGCAGGATGGACGGACTCATATTTAGCCTCAAAAAGCCTGCACCTGGATTTGCTCCTAGTCAATAGGGAAGACTTAGTGCTGTAGGTAAAAGACAGGTAGCAGGAACTCTGGGAACAAAGCGTGTATCTTGAATTTTACAAAAGCAGATGTTAATAATCTCAGAAGAATGGTAAGTAGGATCCTATTGCTGGAGAAACCAAGAACGACTAGAAACTCCTATGAAATGACGCAGAAGAAACTGGGCATGTTTAGCCCTGAGGTGAAAGGCCTGAGGAAGGATAGAAGATCTTTCTCCAAATACCTGGAAGGGTGTCACATAATGCAAGACAGGAAATAATGGATTTAGGCTATCTGAAGACAGATTCTGACTGAATGTTACAAGAACTTCCTCACAGTAAGAGCAGACTGACTATGGATCCAATGGTGGGAGGGTGGTGGGTTCCCCTTCCCTGGAGGTGTTCAAACAGAGACTAGGTGGTCCCTCCCAAGAGTAGGACTCTGTAAAACATTTGCATTTTATTTACTTCGTATAGCTCTATTCCACTTTGCCTTCTCCAATTTTTCCCCGCTACGAACCCTTGTGAGGTAGGTTGGGCCAAGAAAGAGCAACTGGCACAAAGTAACCCAGGAAACTTCTATGGGTAAAGGAGGACTTGAACCTGGGTCTCCCCAACTGTAGTCCAGCATCTTACCCATTACACCACACTGTGGTACATGGAGCTATTTGCTATGACTGGGATCAGCCCTTTGAATCTGTGAGCAAGAGAGCATCATGGATCTATGAAGACTCAGATCACGAGTCTCCTTAGCCCATGGTTACCTCCTATGGCTAAGAAAAGCTGATAGCAAATGCTGATTTAATTAGAGATACTGCAGAGATACTGTGATCATCCAAACACGGACTCTGCTCTCACTCAAAGCCTTTTCCCTTTATATTTTCAGGCTCATCACATTGAAATTCTACAATAAAGAAGCTTCACCCAGCAGTAGAGACTGAAAAGTTACGAAGCAAATACGCTGATAGAGATCCAAAAAATGATATGTCACTAGGTTTGAAATATTTTCTCTATATATGTTTTCACAGTATTGCATTATTATTTGCAGGATGACTGAAACTGTTGGCTGACTTTAATGGTACCTTGGAGAGAGAAGGGGCTGAGGGGATCAGGTGTGGTCCTCGTTTAGAACCTGAGTTGTTTGCTTGCTGATGGAGGCTTTATGGACCCAAAGTCACTGGATCTTGAGCGGACCCACTAAACCAGTCCTCTCCCACCCTGTGGACTGGCCATCCGTAACAGGCAATGTATCTAAAACTCATAAAATGTAGGAACAACATACTTACTGCTCTTATATTCCCCTCTTCATCTATACACTCCCGTGCAGTCTCTGAAAAGGAAGCAATCAAAAGACATTCGTAAGACATCATCATAAAGCTTGAGATAAAAATCACACCGAAACAGATATATAAGTCGCTGGGAGTCCAGCAACATATAATTTTTCATTATTATAGTCGATCGCACAGTCAACCAGATGTTCAGACTGGATGTGGCATTTTTATCCACCTATCGAGTCCTTCCCAAGGACCTGGGAGAGGCAGATGTTGTTTGATGGCGTTAAAGGTATCGTCGTAGGATGGAGGCTGTTCCAAGCAAAGCCGCCTTCTGCAATGGACTGACGGTGATTTTGTCCATGCCAAAGGTCTTCGAGTGATGCTCCAGATGTTTTGGGATTGCACCCAAGGCGCCTGTTACTACTGGTACTATCTTTGCTTTCTTTTGCCATAGTTGTTCTACTTCTATTTGCAGGTCTTTATATATCGTGTTTTCTCCAGTTCTTCCTCTTCTGTTCTGCTGTCTCCAGGTATCCAGACTTTTTTGTCTTTATCAACAGTTGTTGTTGGTGTTGTTATCATCATCTAAGCACCCCCTCTCTTTTTAACTAAGATGTGATGGAGCCGCAATATGAAATAAATTTTGAATCAAATTATTTCCTAAATCTGACCACTAAAACTGAGATTGCACCACAGATGATCTCAGAGATTCAGGGCCAGTTGGTATAGTAGAACCTGAGTCAAAATTGAGATGGTGACTTTTCTCCAGTCCTTTCTCTCATATGCCTGGCAAAATTCTTTCAAGATTGCTGTGCCAAACAAAGTTCTTCCCTTCTCCTTGCAATCTGAAGAAAATATGGCATCTTGTGGATGACATCATGTGGATCTGCAAGGGGCAGAACGGGGTCACCCAAGGAATCCCTGGATCGAAGCTCTAGAAGCGTTGGGATGGGTGAGGATGGGTGAAAGTGGAGGCCACGTTTGCCTCCGGGCAGGAGGATTGGAAGTTTTGCTCAACAATCATTCCTGCCAACCTCTGGCCTTGGCATCTGGGCTGAAGGGGCCAAAGACAGCAACGGGCGTCGCTGCCAGGGCGGAAGCGCAAAGTCTGGACTGTTTCAGACCAGGATGCTGTCCTGGGAGGTCAGGCACGAGAGCCAGTGTGGTATCCTGGCTAAAGGGCTGAGCAAGAAACTGGGAGATGGTGAGGAAAGCCGGCTGGGGGACCTGCAGCCGGTCCCTCTCGTTCAGCCCAACCCACCTCACAGGGTTGTTGTTGTGGGGAAAATTGGAGGAGCAGGCATTAGATTTGTACGTTGCCTTGAGCCGACCAAAAGTAAAGGCAGGATAAATAAATAAAACGGAATGTGCTGCTGATCACTCTCCTTAGCGTGAAGCACCCTCCTCCCCAACCATGAGCAATTCTTCAGAAGACTCACGTGCAAAGGACAAAAAACCATGAAATCCTGCCGTGAGATCCCTGGTCAAGGAGCCACTCTCAGCTCCTTACATAGTTCTTGCACGGCTCCTCTTGTGGGAGGTGGGGTTGCTACTCCGGTAACGGAGCACTTGATTAGCCTGGGTTGTTTTTCGACAGACTGGTGCTTCTAATTTGCCGTCGTTTCCTCTGCTGATGGGGATATCCAGGAAGGGTAGCGTGCTGTTGTTTCTTCTGCCCTTGTTTCCTCCCACAAGAGGAGCTGGGTCAGATCGTTATTCAGACAAGCACAAATGCACGGCAGCAACCCAAAATAGCAGAAAGAGGAACCAGAGGAACCAGAGCCCTGCTACAGTTCAACCCTGAGCTGCATATACTCTCTTCCATCGACGCTCATATTTAGAAGCCGCCACCTTATACAGAGGCCACCGTTCACTTCACCTGTAAAGAGGATGCTTTTCCACCTCTGTCAATAACGACGATGACTAAGATCCAATATATTCCTTGAATGCCCTTGTCGCCTTTTAAGCCTCTGCAAACATTCACATTGAACAATTAACTAATTAACTGAGAAATCCTGTCTGGGCACCATAACCTGGGCCCCAGTCCTTGATTGCTTTTAATAAGATTCACCCTTCGACTACATGAGGGGTAATTTTAAAGAGGATATTCTGAAGTACTAACTTGCAAAGATAGGTTTGCTGTCATCTGCATTATGAAAACAGAATTTCTGTTTAAAACAATAAAAGAAACAAAAGAGGCAGTGGGTGAACTTTTAAAAACTCTTAACATGTGTGTGATTATCTAGAGCAGTGTTTCTC
>NW_006535174.1:13755-37013 GCF_000186305.1 Python bivittatus | reverse complement strand
CTGGGGAATTCTGGGAGTTGAAGTCCACTCATCTTCAAGTGGCCAAGGTTGAGAAACACTGAACTAGAGTATGAAGTGATATGGGGCTTACCTGTACAAAGTTTCGTTATAAATTCATCACCCAACGTGCTCATGGTGGAAAGATCTTCAAAGTGTTGCAACTTAATGATCATGTCTTTAGCAGACGGCCCGGCTAAAGACTTCAATTGTTCTGCATTATATTTGGTCCCAACACCAATGGGAAGCAGCGATACCCCTGGGGAAAGAAGTATATATTTAATTTCTCCTTAATTCAATTTGAACTTCAGTACAGTGTTCAAAAATACTTTGGTTAAAATCAGCTTTTGCATAATACTGATCATTATTTCCATTCTCTGTTTTCGGCATAGATTTGCCCCCCTCCCCCCCGCCAAAACAGAACAGTAACAACAAACAATATTCTCAGAAGATTTAAAAACGATGCTTTGCTGTAAAACCTCTGTTCCCATTTTATAATTAGTTAATTTCATTAAAAGAAATTAATCCGAAATAGATACGTAAACCAGCGTGGATTGAACACTGTCAGTTGCTTAACCAGCTTTGCACAACCAAGAGCTGAGCTTTGCTGTGCACCCTTTTTCCCCTTGCGAGTCTTTGCCTAACGATAATAATTAGGTCAATCAAGAATTCAGCCTTCTCAAAAGCTTTAAAATGGAAACAGACTGTAGCTTTTGTAAGAAGCTTAATTAGCCCTAAAATGCTTAATGGTGCTCCCATGGTCACATTTAATGACAGTTCCGCCCAAGAGCAGAGAACGAACTCTTTTACAGGAAGAGAAGGAAACCGTAATAATTTGAGAGCCACGTCCAATATCTGATTAAATATTTGGCAGTTTTATGTCTTCAGCTGCACTCAGAGTCTAAATTTATAATATTACATGAATAATATAATTTCACAATTCATTTAGACTATTTCACACTAAAAGGAAACTGGCTTATGGACCAATGCAGGAATTGCAATATTCCACCAACTTTGGATCCATTTTTGTTTGGCCGGTAGTTACAACAGTATTTATTTTTAACAGAGCTTGTTTTAATGTCTGCAACTAGACAAAGATTATGGAAATTCCTAAGCTTGTCAGCAAGAGTGTTGAATAGGATTATTACCAAGGGAAATAATCACTCTTTTTTCTCAATGTTAGCTATAACCACTTGTGCTTATCTTTCACAACGCAATATGAAGAGGAAATCTTACCTGAAGATTTAGACTGGGAGTAACAAATAGACACTGAGGTCAAGGCCAGGCTACATGTTACACTACAGCCACATGTAAATTATGCACAGTGACCTTTTCTCTCTTGCATGGCAACTGCAAGGGGCTGGACTTTGCACCATGTTACACAGGAGAAAAGCTTCAGCCATCTTCCTCTTCCCTCTCCCCATGGGAGTTCAATATCTGTTAACTGCTGTAGGCTGGCTTGTGGGTTGCAGCGTACCGAATATAAAATAGCAAAGCAAACAAATGTCCCTCACGAGCCAGGGGAAGAGACTGTTGCACAAAATGCTAAATATATCCTCCTTTTCTCTGCTGAAAACCTTTTCTTCTCTAGTGCACCTTGGGAAAACACTCGGGGATGCTGAAGAATGGGCTCTCCAGTCTTAACACCTACAGACTCAGGAACACATGTGTGTATATGGACTTCTGTGGCATCCATCAATGTATAAAGCAGGGCAAATATATTTCAGCACAGAAGAGCGGGGCATTTACAATTTTCATTCCACGACAAGCTGGAGATACGTTGCAAAAATATCATCACACTATAAAAGTAGTGGCAAAATAACAAAATTACTATTGATTCTTGCAGAATACACAGCAGGTTCCACGGCATCTCTTGAGGTGCCTGCCACAATAATCACAGCAATTTTGGATGCGTTGGGCCTCCCTCCGTTGACTTCGGAAATGGCATGCTGAACCATGAAGTCTATTGCTTCCCCTGAAAATGAAACAAAAGAAAAATAGCTTACTCTACAAGCAGAGTAAAGAACACTTCATTTCATCAAGAAAATGCAGGCATTTCAAATTATAAAGCAACTCTTCATAGTACTATTGTTTTCCATTCCGAAACCTATTTTTCTACTACTGAAGGATCATTGAATCCTTGGGGCCAATAGCAGGAGAGGAAACGTCTCCTAATAGCATATTTTTCTGTCTCATTTGAAGGAGAACATCTTAATGGAGATGCAGTGGCATCCAGTGGGAAGAAATCAACAAAAATCATCCTCGTTTCCACACCAGGACTGCGTGCCTCAGCTATTCCGATTCAATGGCCAAAACACATTGAGCTAATTTTTCTTGTGGTTTGAAGGGAATATTGTAACAGTTGTGAGTCCAGCCTACCCTACACCCAAACAACACAAACAGAATATGTTGTTGCCATCAGGGGTGACCAGGTTGTGACTAGATGGCATTCAGAAGTTTGTTGAAAACTTGGCTATTCAAGGCCCTTGTAGGATACATCTTTGATTACATTATCTGGACATCTGTAACCTTTGCTTCTTTATTATTGTCCTTGCTAGTGAAGTTGTAAGCTTCTCAGGGTCTTGCGGAGTTGGGAGGCCTCCAAATTATAAAATTAAATAGGGGGCTAGGTCATCATGCTTCATGGCACAGGGGGATAGGAGGTGGTGGCTGCCTGACTTTGGCTATGTGAGGCAGAGAGATCTCCACAGGGCCCTGCACCACGGTTGCAACTGCTGTGGATCTCTTGAAAGAGCCACTATGGTCATTGGGCCTTACAAGGGAGAGAAGGGCTGGAGCATCTGGCCTCTGCTGGAGGAGGATCTTGGTTGCACCTCATACAAAGAGGAAATCAGCAGCGGCCACCCCACTGGAGGAGTAAAGGAGGTTGTCATTGTGACCTGAATGTATTGGAGCAGTGTGCGTTCAGGTGTGCTTTGGAGAGAAAAGAGGTGGGACTGTATGTACTTTCATTCAGGTTTTTTCCCATAGTGAGCCAGTCAGCTAATGAGTAAGGGAAAAGAGGGACACACTTTAATTTACAAATGATCAATTGATTACATGTGGAGGAAATCCAGTGAAAGCAGCAGTTATGAATTTGATTAATATCTATTCATTTACTTTTTGGAGTGTGGTCCTTGACACACCCAGCAAAGCTGATGCTATCCCAAGTTCAACTAGGTTGCACACTCTGGTATAAAGAAGCAAGGAATGACTTAATCATAACTGGATCTGGGGGTGACCCACCAGCATTTTAAGGGGAGCTAACTCTGAAGCCAGATAAATCATAAACTAAACAGCTTTTGTTCTAAAAAAAATTACGGACAGAAAATTAAAAGCATTATAACCGAAAGTAGGAAGGGAAAACTCCAATAAACTCAAGCAGAGGGAGACAGAAACAAAGATGTGACATTCTTAAGAAGTGTCCTGTTTGTATCTCTGTAAAATGAGAGATAAAATGTTAAATTGCTCTCAGATGTTTAAGTTACACGCATCAGGAGATTCCTCGGAGCAGAGGCTCCTCCCTTAAAACAGGATCCACAACCCTATCAATACCTTTCTAATGATTTGGACCAGGTCTTTCTTAAAGGTCTTCCTTCCGGAAGACTTCCTCAGATTGAACCCTACAGGACAACTTCATTAGGTCTCAGAGAAGACACAGAAGCAGATTCCTGGACGGGAGATACTCGCTGCAACTGCTATGCCAAAATAGTCACCTAATCATTCAGTGCTGCGATAACCCATTGTTAAAGAAGGGTATATTATTCAGTCCTTTAATTTACCATTATATTATCAGTTCAAGGGTTTGCTTCATGCAGATTTTCTTTCTTTCTCTGTGCATTTTCTTCATATTCTTCCCTGCACCAGTATGATTATTACTGATCACAAACGCTTAACACTGAGGCTGAGGTTGACCATTCCCACCGGTGAATCCCAGAGTGCTCATTTACCAACCCAAATTCTGTCCAATAAGTTAAAAGTGGACATGGTTCCTGTAAATAGCCACTTCGCTTGTTTCTTGTCCTACCTCCTCCCTGTTTTTCCCGCAAAAGCTTCTCCTACACAAATGCACACTGATCTCTGAGGACGTGGATTCTGTTCCTCCTCCCAAACGAAGGGTCTGCATCTCTGCAGCGCTCTCTGCCGTTCCTTTCTTACGAGCCAGTCAGTCGAAAGGGAGGTTACTGCAAAGCAGCGCATGTGTGAGTGGCACATTGGGCTACGAGAACTTTATCTGCCTGAAGAGCAGGAGCACCACAGTGCGCTCAGAGTAACCATGATTGAGGCTGTTCTGTTGGGCCTCTCTGTCCTGCCTTAACGGCAGGGCTGGAGTTTCTGTGTTCCTGCACAAACAGGAGGATACCGAGACTGCACCGCAAGACTGAATCCAGCTGAACATACCCTGACACCCATCCTGGCTGAGGCAGGAGCAATAGCCGTGCCTCTTACTATCATTACCTCCCCATTTTCGCAACCTTACTACACCCAGAGGATTGTCATCTGACATTGCTTTCTGTTCTTGCTGCATCGGCTGAGGTGCTCATCCTTGACCACTACGAGAAGCATAATTTGTATTATGCTTCTGATGCCTTTCGAAGGTCATCTCTTTGGTCAGGCCTTGTGATGTTTTGGGCTGGTAGCACCGCTCGTTTTATTCATTAGGAACACGTAAGTGTTCATATTTTACAACTGTTCATTTAGATATTATTTTAAGAGATCATTCAGAAATATAACCGATAAAGAAATGGAGTTCTATCATGTCATTAATGTCCCATTGACTTAATGGGACATTTTTCTATTGCTGTTTGTGGCCTAGATAGTTCAGTGGGGCCTCTTTGACTGATGCTCCATCCCTGGCAGAAACCTGGGCATTGTGAAGGATGCTCAGAGTTAGGGGTCACCAAGTCACTCCAAGTTCTGAGCTGCTTACAATAAGATCACTCTGCTTTCAGTATTTGCTCAAAGGGCACAGGATCTCAAGCAAGGTAGGCCAATATTACAGGAATGTTTAGTGGTCACAGTTCTAGATCTTAATGGAACTTATAAATAGAGTAAAATTCCAGATTTTCCCACTGCGACTACATGAATTTTAGTTTGCACAGATTTCTAAAACTGATGTTAAGTACATGTAAGTACATTTTAAATAAATAAGAAAATACACAAATAGTCATTTGTAGTTTAATAAACGTTCTTAGAATTGATCAGAGCAAAATCTTCTTTGCCCTTTCACTGCAGACCAGAGAAGAAGATACCTAGTTTGCTGGGGCCTTGCTCTCTTTGATGGATGGCATCCACCCTTTTCAGAAGATCTGTTTTTTCCTGGAGTACGTTCCATGAAATTTCCAGAGAGTTCACTTTTCCATATTGAAGCACTGCCACTTGAGTTGAAGAATGGCCTGGAGAGGAAGCCAAAAGATTTAGAGAGGAAAATGGATTAAGAAATTAAAAAGGTTGGACTAGAACTTGCTTAGGGCTACCAGACTTCAAAGTCAAAAAAGAAGACACCTTTGCATATTGATTTGCATGATTTCCATATTCACATTGCATACCATTTTTTGTCACTTGAGCCCAACAACCTCAGACTATACTTTTGGATGAATTTAATTACTTGTTGCTTTCAATCCAGTATAACGTTCTGGAAAATCCTTTATTTCACTTGTGCAGCACAGAAGATAAACACACTGCTACCTGAATCCTGCCCCACCAAACAACCAAAACAGGAACTGCATTAGACAAAGAACAGAGTAAATAATAACATGTTGTTCAGTATCTTGTACTCCCAACATAATATGAGTGATCTAACCCAAGCATTTGGACAAGATCCTTGGTGGTTTATTATGTGATCCTAGCTTTCATAAGAGTGGAATAATACGTCAGGGAGACATATTTCAAATAATTTTGTAATATCCCGCAGTCATATTTTGAAAGAAATTTACAAAAAGAATTAAGGACTTAACTAAATCCAAAAGAAAAATGTGTCCATCATGCTACTGTCATTAGGGTTGAGCAATACTATGCAGAAAAGAGTTTAAAAAAAATAGGAAGCCAAATAAATTAAAGGCATGAAAAAAGAAAAGGAAACATAATTTACATCAACAATGTTCTTTGTATTTCTCCATAACTTTCTATCTTTTCAAAACATGCTTTCTTCTACCTCGTTTCCCCACTACTTCATACACTGCTTGTCCTCGTCTCCCATTCTCATCATCACATCAACTCCAGCCTTCCCCGTCATCCCCTTCCTCTTGACCCATTCACTCTTCCTTCATATATCAGTTTTGTCATTCATTCCTCATTCATTCTCTCTTCATGACTAACCGATCTCAACATACTTCTTCTGTCCCATTCACATTCATTCGGCACCTGTTCATTCCACACTCTACGTCTTACTGTTTTTCACACACACCTCATCGGCATCCCATTCCTATTGTATTCAGCTGACATACGCCAATTTTCACATCCATATAACAAAGGGGGCGGATGCACTCTCTTGCACAACCATTTTTATTTCACTCATTCTACAATCATTCTCACAACAGGCCAAATACTATTCACCACCTTTCTACCAGCATTTGCACTTAAGATTTCTTCACCTATTTTGCCATCTTTGATAAGTGTTTACCATGGTGCACAAATTCACCAATTTGCTCTAGTTTTTCAGCATTTACATATAACTTATAATCATGGACTCCATTCTCTCTGCCAAACACAAATATGTTGGTATTTGGTATATTAAATGCCCTTAATCCCCACTGTGTCATACAGTTTATCTAACATTCCCTGAAAATCTTGTGGATTCTTGGCCAACAACACAGCGTTATCTGCATATATAAGTATGCATACATTCACATCCCCAACCAACACTCCTCCGATAACATTACAAGCGTTCCTTATACATGTATCCGTAAATACCTTTAAACATACAAAGGGCATGACACATCTTGCTCCCTGTTGAAAGATTTGCTAAGTATTCGATTTATTTTTATGCGTGCTTTACTTGCATCATATACCACTCAGCAACCAACTTCAACCATATTTGCAAACGGCCTTCCATAACTGAAGCCTGCTATCACACATACTTTTTCTAAATCTTTCAGAAACTCTTTGTTTCTCAATGACGTGGGGAAGAGCTAAAACATGATCCTCACACCCTCTGCCCTGCATTTCCCAAATGTTGCTCAGTGTCACTTCTAGTAGCCAACCCCACACGGCCCATTAATACCCTGACAGATGGAGTCTTTATTCACACATTCAGCAAGTCACATGGCTACTCCCTAAGCAGACCACAGCTATATTTTAACATTTCTCCTGTTATACCATCATACCGGCAGCTTCGCAATTTTTCAACATTCTCAAGGCATTGATGATTTCATTCTTTTTTTTTTTTTTGGATATCAACGTTAACACATGCCTCAGTCCCACTGTTTAGCATTTCATTAGCATTACCATGCCTGAATCTAAAATATTCCAGCATTGCCTCACTTCAGTTCCATGCCAAAACATTTCATCATTTTGACCCTTAAGTCCATCCACAATGATGAAGGGCTCATTGTTTAGTCCTTTTCCATTTTTTTTATTTCCACCAAAGTCAATCTGCGTTCTTCTGCCTCTCTGAATTTAACTGTTCCTTGTCCTCTTTGACTATAGTCTTTGCCATTATTATTATTTTTTGTCTATACACAGTACACAGTATCTTTTTCGCACTTTTTTGTAGCCACATTGCCACCTATGTGCTTTCCCCCTCATCCACAGCCTCTTTCACTTCATCATTCCACCGAGCAAAGCAAAAGGGACGCGACTAGAGAGGCAGCACAAAGCCGTCAGCAGGACTGACACCGGCGACATGCTGCTGCATGGCGCCAAAAGCACCGTGGACAGGACAGTCTGATTCCCAGGTGTCATTTCTACTGTTGACTTTCTGTGTTTCCACCTACTACGCTTCCTCAAGCGCTTGGGCCAGTGCAATGCAAGGCTGCTCTGCTCCCAGATAGCCGGGCTTCTAGGAAGTGGCACACCTCCCAGTTTTAGGAGCGTGCCTGGAGTCCAGGATGCCTCCCACACAACTGGAATTGTCTCGCAAAATGGGGTCATCTGGTCATCCAAGTGTGATTAGAAGCAGGGCCTGGGTTTCTGAAGGCCCAGGTTATCAAGAAAATCAGCTTGGTTTTGAAGTTTTTCCCACAGACACTTTGGGGACTTCAACATCCTGAACCTATCTATCCAGACCAATCTGGATTCTTGATAGGTCTAAGCATGCTTGATTTTTATTAATGATGGAACTAAAGTGTAAAGTAGTGCATGTCTTCCTCACTCTCTTTCTGTAAAGAATACAGACTTCTTTGTGCTTGCTCAGCTGTCCTCTGACAGTATAAGTCTTTGACTTCACTTATTAGTTTACGAACAGCATGATGTGTAAGATGCGGTGGTTGTTGAGTGACCTTGCCTTTGGTTTTCTGACTGTTTTCCCCTCACCCCACCCCAGATACACATATCAAGACACATTTTTCTTTTTTTAAAAAAAGTTGCATCTTTCTCTTTGTTAATCAACAAAAAGCTTTCTGTTGTAGCAGCTTGAAGATTAACAAATTAATACATGCATAAATTTGTTCACTTTCCAAAAGCTTTTAACGTTAGTAAATAAATTATTCTTCAAAGTGCCTGAAGATATTTCTGGTTTTTGTTGCATCAGAATAAGACAGCTACCTGGCTGAGATTTGTTGCTAATCCAATTGACCCAAAGAGTCAGTGCAAGAATATCTGTTCGCTGCTTAGCCACTTCATCAGAGTACCAAATAAGGAAGATGTAGCTTTTAGTTCCAAGGAACTGTCATGCCCTGGCACAGAAATAATCTTTGTACCAGGAAGACCATATGAGCCAGAAGTTCCTCAGAAGAGCCAGGCCCTGGCACCTGAGATGAGGTAGATTCCTATGCTAAAGTTAACAAAGCTTCATAAATATAGATCAAGATTCTTTTTAGGAAGAGTTTATAGGCTTACCTTAATGCCGCCTTCTTGTAGATAACATCTAGAACGTCCAGAAGTCTAAAATGAGGTAATACTCACCAACATCAGCGTGCTCAATAAATGCTTTCACAAAACGTTTCATTTCCTCAAACTGTGACTCTTCAACGTTTGAAGTTCCATCCAGAAGAAATACCACATCCATTGGCTTGCTGCAAATTCCTGAGGAGGATTTTAAAGCTTTTCATTGTCAAGATTTCTACATTAAGTAACTGGCAAATAGTGTAACTTTATAAAAGCAACAGGAAGTGCTTCTATTCTCAAGTTTAAAAATAACAAATAAGCCAGAGGTTACCTTCCTTCGAGCAGCATGTCTTGAGTACCAAGTCAGGCCCTTCTTGGATGAGTTTGTTAAAGCCGTCTATGATAATAGGAGCCTGTGGCTGGCTTAATTCTTGGAGTTCCTGGATGTCTGCATTGGGCCTTATGCCAATAGGAATAATTTGGACATCGCTGGATGGGCGAGTGATGGTATCTGTGGCAGGATTTGCAGTTACCATGTAAACCAAGTGCGGCACTTGCTCTGTTCTTCTGCTGGTGGTAAACGATTGTTCAGAGATATAATTGAGAGCCTGTCCAGTGTTGGTTGCGTTTCCTCCCTGGAATTTCATCTCCTGCACCTTCTTAATCAGAAGCTCCTTTGACTGATGTTCCTTGAAGGAATACTCCACGGTGATGGTAAAGGAATACTGCACGATGCTAATGCGAATGGTTTCCTCTCCTATTTCCAACTCCCGGATTGTACGGATAAGAAATTCTTTGATCCTATCAAAATTGTCCTCGCCAACTTCGTGGGACCCTTCAATTAAAAAGACAATGTCACGTATCTTGTGAACAGAAACAGAAATCTCCGTTGAGCCTACTTCACGACCGCTTGCTGGTACCGTCACTGCACCAATGCTGGGAAGAGTTGGAACTGGGCTTCGGGTGGAAAATATAGCACTCACTTCAGGCACAAGACCACAGAAGTAATCGATTATTTCATCCTTGCGCTGCCTTAACTCAAGGACACTGTCCAGTATGTAAGCTCTGTTTTCTGGTGACTGCCTCTCAATTAATTCAATTTGTTCTGTGCTGACGTGGGGCCCAAGCCCAACCGGTATCACAATAATTTTCTTCTTTTTCAAAAGTGGAAAGATTGCCTGAACTTTCTTGGTGTCCTTGCTTGCTGTAAACAACACAGCAATTCTGGCGGCGTTTGTGCGCGGTGCCTTGCCAAACACATGGAACACAACATATTTGAGTACCTCAGTGGCAGAGGCTACATCTCCACCAGTGTATTTTATATTTTGCACAATCTTCCTCATTTTAGATGGCCTTTTAATATCCTTCAGGCCAAGGTAAATGTGTGAACCAGTGCGGTATTCCAGGATTGCCAAGCGAATTCGTTTTTGGGAGATGTGGAGTTTTTCCATCATGCTAATTATGAAACTTTTCAGCTCTTCGAAATCACTCTCTGAAAGCTTATTGGAACCATCCATAAGGATGGCAAGGTCCATCATTTTGCTACAAGAATATTCACGTGTGACGACTTCTTCTTCTCCTCCTTCTTCTCCTTCTTCTCCTTCCTCTTCTTCCTCTGGACCAACAGTGGGCAAGATTTTGCCAACCTCTTCTGGATCACATGGGTGACATGTCAAGTTCCGTACTTCACAATGGCTAACAAAGTAGGAGAAACAAACAGTTAAAACTCCATTTTAAACTTTCAAAAGAGGAACAAGGAAGAGCGTAATCTGTGTTTGCTCTTTCCAGTTTTTAATAACTATTTGTTCCTAAGTTTAGTTTATTGATTTTGCTGTCCAAAAGCTCACAATAATTTACACATTTTTTCTTTGACAGAAAATAAATCTGGCATAAGGAAAGCTCAGGAAAATCATTGTCTCAAGCACAATTACAATATAAATTAATATGTGTTCTATCAATAAAAAAAAAAAGAGTAACACTGAAAATGGCCTTCATTCTCTCCTTTCCCCATCACACCTTTAAGCTTTTCTTACATACTTACTGAACTAACCTGACACAATAAAGTCAACAGTCAGTACAGAAGTACAGATTATGGCAACATTTAGACCAACTCCTTGTGTGATATATCTTGAAAATGACCGAGATTGTTCCTTTCAGCTGTTACATGCTATGAAAAAAATGTGTAGGGAAAACACCATCTCGTTGGTGGATCTACTGCACATTTCATATGCAGACTCCGATAAAGCGTCCATGTAGAACTGTTGCATGTTACGCTGGTTGTTTCACCCAGTCCTTCTTCTTGGGGCTCTGCTTCGAGGCTTCATAATGGATTCAGCCCCAGAACAGCAGCATGGACAAAGGCCACGAATTAAATGGGGCTGAAACATCAAAGAACACCAGGTTGCTGGTATTCCAGCTGTCCTTTAAGTCCTCTGAAGATAACCTTGTTAGCTCTATGGTTTTAAATGGAAACAATGCCTCCATCAAGTACTTTAAGTTCTGTTAAAGAAGGTTACTTATGTAACCTTATATTATGTAAATAATAAATATTTCATTTTCAACCAATAAAAATAAAGGGCTCTAGCCTGCCCAGGAACCATGTAAACATCTACTTTTGTCAACTGTTTGTCCAATGTTGGGGGGAAAAAACTACCCAGACAGTACTCAAGTTTCTATACTGTCCTATTCGTCAACAAAAAGATGTCCTGGTTGGTGATCTTAAGAAAGACCCTGTATGGTAATACTTTAAATATAGTCCAAAAAGGAAGAGCAGAGTCTGTCAAATTCAGCAAGAGATACAAGGCCTGGTTGTAGAAATGAAGCAGTGATGTAATTAATGAGCTATTTAATGTAGGAGAGTGAGTTAATAAATTTACCCCACTGTAAAGTGGATTAAACTGGCTCTATCTCTTCCTCATTCAGATCATGACTAAAATCAGTTATTTCACTTCCTCCGAATTGCTGGCTTGCAATCACCTCTTCTACCCTTTTATTGTGTTGGCATTTTACAGCCACTGCTAAATTTCCTTGGCTAAGTGGCAGAGCTGAGGAGCCCCTGCTCATCTGTTCAAGCGAGGCAGAGCAACTGTCCGGGCACAGGACGCAGGATTCTTGCAAGGAGCGGCGGGTTGGACTCCTTTAGCTAAGGGGCCTCTTCCAACTCTGGATTCTGGGTGTTCCTTGAGCCTTTGAGACCATTCAGTCTTCACTTTCTTGCAGAAGTATAGTTAAAGAAAGTCTGCATTGGATTTCTAGAAATTAAACAGAGGCCAACTCTCTCTACACTTTAATCCTCCTGGGCACTAAAGTCCAACAATATTTGCTTATGTTCTGGCAGAACATTTCACATTGGTTAAAATCTGTATCAAGATGGAGAAGCCTGCACTGGGTCTTGACTGTGGGGCTAAGGACCTTCCTCTAGAGATCCCTGGCTGACCTGGGCAAGGGGACATAAGGAGAGAGCTATAAGATCATCCACGCTGTTGTAAGAACCCTCTTCTCAGCAAAAGCGGGTGAGATCTGGTCAGCTCCCAGCCCTAACCACAACGCAAAATTCCAGATCATTTATGAAACCACCTGAAAAATAACAGCACATGATCTGAAGGGGACACTCAGCCTAAGAATGGCGGGTATTAATGTGTTGAGTTACAAGACTATTATAATTTATTTTTCCAGCCCTGGTGTAGTATTTACCTGACGACAATCTTTTAACTTCCAATTTTCTTTGGATATCTGCTACAGAAATGTTTATACAGATGTATACCATTTAAATTAGGTGAAAACTTGAAGACATTGCTGAGTCCATGGAGAAACAGACCTTCATAGATGTTCATGTCATTCCAAATTTACATAGAAGCCTACTGGCATGTACCAGAAAACACCAGCAAGCATTTGGAAAGGTATAAACTGTAACTCCACTAAGTACAGACACGTGTTTTTGTGGAAGCTAAAAGTGGAAAACCTCTATGTTAAAAGATCAAACATCTTTTGAAAATGTTTCTTTTCACTTCAATACTTCTAATACTTTTTAGAATGATAAAATTCTGATAATCAATACAGTTTGTCAAGGCTTTGGGGTAGTTCAGCGTGCTTCCACATCAGGGTTCAGTATCTGAAGTGAGCAAATGGCTGGATGTTTTTCACTCAGCACAGCAAAGTTGGTCAATCTGAATGTAATCTTAAGATTTAATTCAATAATTTGAATTCTTGACTGAGACAGTGACTTCAATGGATAACAATTACGGGAGAAAAATTGCATGGATATGTAATGCTCAGGAGAGGGGGAGGGGGCTCAAATAAACATCCCGCCTCCAGCCTCCCAGGCCTGAAGACTGTCTTCTCCCTGGTGAAGAATTGCTGAAGTTATTGAACTGACATCAGACTACTTCTAAATTAGTAACTGTGGCTTGACTTAGCTATTTTTAAAAAATCCTGTTTCATAGAAAAATGGAGAGAGAGAGAGAGTATTCACTTTAACACAAACTCAGTTTTTTAAAAAGGGGGTAGTTTTCTACACTCAGAAAAATGTTAATTGTTCTGATCTCTGGGCCAGGCAGCCACAGAGCATCCGCTTGAGAGTAACTTTGGTTTTGTGAAGGATGATTAATGGTCCTCCAAGATCCCTTAAGACTGACACAACCGATTTTCTGAGAAAACCTTGCCAGAGTCCTAACCCACCGACTTCTGCTAAAATCCAGAGCTATGGAGGACACGTATGAGATGGCATATGCATTTCTTCCTTGCCCTAATTCACCCGGCCCCCTCCCCTGAATTCCACAAAGTCCTCTCTTTTACCAGGATTGGCAGAGCTGAGCATTCTCCGAGTTCAAAATTATCTTCTTCCCATGAGAAATCCTGCGACCTTCTACTTCGCACACTGGACACTCCTCGAGTTTGATACAAGACTCAGAAAGCTCATCAAGAATTTTTCCTGTTTCACAGAATTGTTGGAGAATGAGTTTAATTTTTTAAAAAATACAACAAGATACCCTGACATTTTAAACATTTAGCCTCTCCCTTGGAAACTTAGTAAGAACTCCAGAGCACCACATCTCCCGGGTATTAGCAGTCCTAGTGGTGCCACCCGTGTTTCAATTCTTCTACTCTTCTGCTGATTCTGCAAAAAAACATTCAAGCAGTTCCATAGCAACTTTACTGATTTATCCTTTCCCACATCTAACATGAAACCGGGGAAGAAGGTCATCGGGAAACAAGGAGAAAAGAAAGCAAAGTCTAGAATTGAGCTAGAGATCAGCAACTGAATCCAGTCGCCAAATGACAGCCACTCTTTCCCCTTCTCTTTACTAACATCTGGGTTGCAGTATCATCTCAGAAAGAGGAAACAGGATACAATTGTTTTCCAACAAAGCACATACTAAAACAAGCAGGCAAAAAGAGTCCCATGAGCCAAAGAGCTGAATTCACCCTTGCCCGATCAAAAATGTTGAAAGATGATACAAACTGTGGTCAAATTGGTACCTTTACGAGCTAGAGAAAGACCTCTTCCCCTTTAAGTGCAAAAATAATGTGCTCCGAGCTATCCAATCCTGAGTCTCTTTGGAAGACAGATGTTTTGCTCTGGGGTGCTACTCTCTTCACAACACAATTCTCCACTCAAAACAAGACATCATAAAGATGGGCATCACAGCAGTTTTGAACTTAATGCCATTAACCCATTTTGCAGTATTTTGGTCTTTCAAAATAAGGAGGCAGAAACATGTTGCTCTTCCCTTTGGAAGTTGGAGCCCCCTAACAGCTGGTATCTGGGCCGTTCTCTCTCTCTACACACACACACACACACACACACACACACACAGAGGCTATAATTTGTGAAGGTGTTGGGGACACAGTTTAATTTCTTTAAAAAGAGATAGGTGGATGAAGAAGCCTTTTAAACCCATCTCTCTCATTTCTGGGTGCCAGTCTGTTTTCTGAGTTATATACAGAGAAAAGAATTGCATTTATTTTATTTCCTCAATAGGAAGAGAAAGCCTCCCTGATTTGAGTGTATTTCTGCCAGAATACCAAGTCCAGCCATAATCTGAACAGACCAATTACCACTATTCCATTCTTTATTCCTTGCTTCCAATATCCCAAATCCTTTGCATGTATTATCAGAGTAACATTTACAAGAGTCTCATGAAGGAAGACTAAGTAGGAGTATTATCTCTGGGGCTGCCCTGCTAAGTGAAACCAACTCAGCTAATACCACTGGAGAGATGAGATCTGAATGAGGAACTTCATGGGGCACAGTTCATTCTTCTGACCACACAACCATATTTCCCAAATCTGAATGCCACATCTCCAACCAGTCACAACCAGATGTTGTCACTGATCAAAGCATTAGAAAACTGAAGGACAACAGGAGAAGTCCATAACTTGCCTCTTCCCACTTCAATAATCAAATTATTTAAGCAACAGTGAGAGTCCAAGTAAGATCCTCCTGACCAGCCATCAGGCATGGAGCACAGATTCTTACCTGCAGGGCAGTGTGGATGGCATCCTTCGACACACTTCACGGGACACGGTATTGGATCCATGTGCTGGCATGTCCTTGGACAGGCAGGACCACAGCTGTTGTATCGCCATTCACACTGATATTCCTCCTCCACTTTGTTCATACTTTCACAACTTTGCGCTACAAAATACCAAATAAAAAAAACAATGGAATCCCCGTGCTGTGTAATCACACCAATAAAAAAAACATGAGAGAATCTGTGCATGTGTCCCCTTAGGTGGCAGCTTGAGATCAGCCCTTTACTCTTGTGTACTTCCTATATATTAACTTTCTGCGCTTCTTTAACAATGACTGACTGGGTTATTGTATAGCATATTCCAGAAGAAGGGATGAGAGAGTGTGACTTGCTTCCATGGCAGAATACGGTTCAAACTGGGGGTATCACCACGTTGGTCTTTGTTTCCCCAATTCTGCATTGCTTCTTTGCAGGCAACGGGCGACAAAGGCAGCAGCAGTCACTGTTCCTCTGAGATGTGCTACAGCTACTAATTAATGCACAAGCCATTTCCCCACTAGAGTCCTCTAGCAGAACACAATGACAGTTGAGAAAAAAGAAAAAATTGTCCTCATTGCTGTTCGTTAATTTATAGTGGTCTATTGGTGACTGGATCATTCTAGAAGACACTGCAAGTCACTAGTGGGGTTCCTACTATAGTGGTGTCCTTGCAGAAGTTGGTGGGCCTTCAAAGGCCACTTGTCATCTATCATTTGTTTCCACTGGGTCTTCCAAGCGACCCAGTGTAGCACCATAGTGAGAAAAGTAGGGGGGAGATCATGAGATTTAGTTTCCCTTCCCTGGTGGGATTCAATCAGCCCGGTTTTAGTTGTTATGAATGTTCATGGCAACACAGATATGCAAGTACGCCATAAAAGCTGGGAACGTAGAGGGCTCACTGACCCACTCGGAGAGCCACATCTGGAGCTCTGGAAGTGACCCAATCCACCGCAGGGACTGTCCAGTCTGCCTTGGTCCCCAAGCCAGACACCTGACTCGGTAGAAACAGAGCTCAACTCTCGCCCGGCCTGGGAAAACAGCTGTAATGTGATTTTCAGCAGAAGAGAGTGGAGTCTGTGGGGCAGCTCTATTTTTATGAGGTAGCGAAGAGTGCCAAATTTTACAGAAATTGAGGACTTTGGAGATACGCTGCTATAAAGACTGTTATTTGGGAGACTGAATGTAAATGAAATTTGCAGTAATAATAGCCCTTTGGGGGGAATATCCTTGCCAGATATTCTAACCCTTCCTGAATATGGTGCAGTTAGTTGTCAGAGGTCGCAGGAGGCACACAAAGGATACACTTTCTGGTCTTTTCTATAAAACAAAGTTGTCGCAAAGCGCAGTAAGTTAATGCAGGTCGGAACACACCCAGGATCAGAGATTAACAATGAGAGGAAACCACGTCACCAACAGTCCTCCTGTCCCCTGGGCAGCCAACCATGATAATGTGATCAGAGCAACCAAAGCTGGCCTGAGGACTGCTGCGTCGTGGCCCTCCTTCTCCGCCCCACTGAGGCATCTCGTATAAACAAGGTTTATGTAAATGCAGCCAGAAAAATAACCTCACAGCCAGTGCCTGCTTTGGAGTGCAAGAGCTGAAAGCCACCATCAGGTTCATGGAGGCTCAGAATCAACATCTGCACCATCTCAGCTAAGTAGATGGAAATTCTGACGTGATCCTCTTTTGTGTCAGAATTTGCATTTCAGCTGACTTCAAATCTACCCACAGGGCTATGGTCATGACAGGGAAAAAGGGAGAAAACCACACTGCAGTTTTAAAAACAGTTCTACTGGTAAGAAGTCTATAGCAGTACATTAGAACGTGTATAACGTGATATTTCAGGAAACAATAATCACCCAAAAGCCGTCATAGAAATAGTTTGGAGGAAAATGGAATCAAAAGAACACAACGAGAGCTCGATGCGTAATGCGTCAAGTACCAACCAAAACACTAGCATGGACTGGGCCAGAAGGTCCACCCATCCTGTTAGGTTTCTGTTTCCAAGCTTAAATGCCGTGCATGCAATGGAGGAGAATGGCCACGACCCACAAACCCACGACGCAGCGTCCGCCGTCAGCCCTGTTTAACGACTGCAGTCGTTACTGCTTTTCATTACAGGTATACAGTGCAAGGCTTCCTGTTCCTCCAAAACGACTCTTTGGCTCAGCTCACAGCTTTACATATTTCTTAGCTAGGATGGAAGAAGGCTATGGTTTGAACATGGCGAATGTGGTATTTCTCAAACGATGTTGCGGGGCAGTTTCCAGGACTCATTCAAGACATATTGAAGTCACGGAAAAGTGGCTAAATAAATACGGATATAAATTTAATCGTCGTAGGAAGTTAGTAAAATCTACCTCGAGCTAAGTTCAGTTGCTGGTGACCACATGGATACATCCATGTTGTTTTCTTAGAAGTAATTTTCTACTTCAGATGTTTTTTTACCTTCTCGGCCCTTCCACAGATCAGACTAACTGGCATTAATACCAATATTGATAGGCCACCAACAAGCAGAGCTCCTTTAAAACATGCAGAAGAACGTCACAAACAGCAAAGTCAGAGTTTTTGGAAGGACGGGTATATACTATTTTGCTCGCAAACAGGACAGGCGCTTCAGAGTTACTATGGGCACGCTCACTAGGAGGGTGCTGCGCTAAATCCGAAGCATTTTCCTCTCTTCTGATCTAAATACTGCGCCCCTCAGAAGGGGGTTCGTTCTTATTCTCCCCACAGCACTTACGGCATAGAGTAGGAGACCTCCAGTGGATCACTGCCCCGTTCTGGGCACAGGCGTGAGCGTAAGCAGCGAGAGCATCACAAAAACAGGCACAGTCCCCGATGGACTCACAAGTACAGGTGTCATATGTGCAGATATCCACATAAGGCTCAGGATCCACCTATGAAGAAAGCTGTGCAAGTCAAACTCTTACGCCCTTGAGGAGGGTTCCGTTGCTTTAAAAAACAAGGCGACTCATATAAAATGGAGACTTTTCTCCAAATCAAACCCTAAACCTTGGGAGGCCCCAGAAGCCACCCCTGCCAACGGTGAACCCTCCAGTGCAAGGACCCTGCCTCAGGGGCAGGAGAAGCACCGATCTCTGGATTCTTCAGCCGCTTTATCTCAGATAGCCTAGTTAGAAAGAAATGCTTTCTGAGGCCCCGGAGCATCTGCTACCAGAAAGCCAAGCCATGAGCAGTTGGCAGCATTAAGAGCCAAACAGGATGCAGGATCCCATCTCTTTTTAAGCCCAAAGCAGTCCTTCAGGAAGTGAACCTGAGTGGAGGAAGAAGGCATGGGGAGCTTAATATACTTTATTAGTCTTTTCTCGGCATCAGCTCCCCAAGCTCCTTTTTCACCCGTAGGTATAGAGATGCAGGTTCTCCATCATTTCCCTGGAAATCCTGGTTCCAAGCTAAAATAAATGACTGAAAGAAGAAAAGTTATATTTTCTAAACCACACCTCTTTCATTCAGAAACAACCTGACAAGGGAGATGAGAGTTTCTCTTACAAAAATGCTTTCTGAAGTTGATTGAGTAGAATAGACAAAATGTTGATTTCTCTTCTGAGCTTGAAGTCAGACTTATTCCCCACAGACACAGCCTGGTTCCCTCCCACTTCTATATAGGACAAAAGCCAGAAAGACATTGAAAAATGAAGAAACCTTCAGACTAAATCTACCAAAAGGAAGATTTAGTTTGAAGATCACAAAAATAAAATATTGGGCTCTAGGAATGTTTAAGAAATAGAAGGATGTTGCACAGGCGGTCCTGCTGCTCTTGGACTGCCTACAGAACTGAAAGCTTTCTGCTCTCTGCACTGACGGTTGCGAACGGCTTCTTGTTCCCCCAGTGAAGTCAGTGGAATTTCCCCCGACTGTGCCCACATGACAAGCTAAGCCATATACTGCTTCATCCAGATGTGGTTTGCAAAAGGCCATTAGCCATAACCTTTACTTTGGTTAAGAAGTGGTAGCCATGGCTCACAGCATCAACCAAGTCAAGATTAACACTTGGCTTATATTTCAACAGCCATCAGTCTTCCAGAGCAGCAAGATGGGGTCAGGACCAGCTGCAAAATGGAACCTCTACACTTTTGTCTGGCAATCCGTACAGGAGATTAAAAGCAACAAAACTAAACTAAAGAAAGAAATTAAGAGTTTGGAGAGGAAGACTTGGTTTTCCTCCCACGTGGAGGCCCAAATGTTGATGTCTGGTTAACAGGAAGTCTGGCCACCTCCATGTTTGCTGGGGCCCAGGTGGAAATGTTTGGTCATGTAACCTGGGCAAGAGTTCTGATCATGGTGCATGGTGACAATTCAAGACAACATAAGACCTTCCTTTCTGAGTAGGTTTTTTCTATCTTTTGATTTTCCACCACCAAAGGAAAACCTTCCTCTCTTTGCCCCTCTTCCATCCAGAATGGACAACCCTGCATGCTTTATTTGAGCCCAGGCTATTTTTTTTTCCTCTTCTGCTACAGGTAACGAACTAAGTTGGAAGAAAAGGGGTTGGGACAGTGGACTTTGGGAGGTTAGACAAGTGAGTATTATGCAATTCTCACCTACGCAATTCCTTCGATTTTAAAATCTGATCCCATCTTCCACATCACACAAATGAGGAGGATACATAACCAAACAGACAATCTGGCCACCATGGCCATCAGCCCTCAGATATCAGTCTGAAGAGGAGAACTTTTGCTTGCAATCCCCCCCTCCGCTTCCCCTGGAACCAAGGAAGTTCTGGTGGGAATTTCTGCACATGGAAGTTTTCAGTGAAGTGCATTGGCCGGACTGTTTCCACCTTCTTAAAAACTTATTTAAAAGGATAAGCCATTGCACTTCTCTTTTCCCATGTCAAGTTGCAGGGAACCAAAGCCCTACCCCATATTATCATGTTCCCAGTGTTATTCTTAAAAAGACACCCAAGAAGACAGTTAGTTGGCTACGGTGTCTTGCTTCAGGAATGAGAGAGATGAAGACCACTCAAATCTCATGTACCTGTATCCCCAACCTCCACCACCCCCTCTTGCAATTTTCACCCACCCAGAAATGGAGAAACAACTGCAAAGGAAGACATTCCAGTCCGCCCTAATGAGGGGCAGCAAGGGTTGCTTCCGGGTTAGTGGTTAATTCAGATGACAAATGTTTGTCCAGCCAATGGAGCCCGGAAGAGGGGTATCGGCTGGATAAGAGATTGCTTACCAGTTTTTTGCACTCTTTGAAGAGATCGCTATTCAAGACACTGCACGATGTCTCCACCATCACCTGTTTCGCTATATTACCACTGCACAACGAAGAAGCCAGGTCCTGCCCTTGAGAAAGCTGCTAAAAGGGAAGGAATACATTATAAATCCAACAAGTGGGACAGCCCTCTATTGATTACCTGCCAATTTAGCATCATCCCAGCAGTGAGAGCTAATAATCCTTTCTCAGAAAACACAGATGTCCAAATGTGTGGGAACAAATCAAAAGATCTGGCTTTCACTTCTTAGGAAAAATAAATCTGATTGTCACACAGTCAAAAGCTGAGAGCTTTTCTTACCAGAAGATTTCTGGACAAAAGTATATTTGAAGCTGTTTTGACACTATTACCAGAAAAATAATGATATTCCTTTTAGTGGTAGCTTGTATCATGCATTTCCTTCAAGATCTCAGAAATGGGTCCGTATCAAAGTTCGGGGTTTCTTCCTACACGTGACTATAGTAGATTAGAATTTTATTGTATTATTCATTTGCACTTGATTAACAGATTGAAATTCAATGAATATTTACTGAACTAAATGATTAACTTCCCAAACTATCAAAAAAAAAAAGGCCCCCACAAAAATTCAGTTATTTAGTATATACTGCACTGTAATTATTGGTCACGTACAAATTGATGGGTTAAATCATAGATGACTCATCAAATAAAAATCCTTTAATCAAATGTATATGAGGCAGAAGATTTATTCAATCTGAAAAGAAACCAGAGAATGAGATATATGATAAAATTAGCAGTGCTTTTTCCCCTAATGTGCAGATAGCTAATTTTGAGACAGCCTCACCTTCAAGGCTCAGAAAGGAGGTTTCCTGGCGTTACTTAGAGGCCCCTTAGTGAGGAAATAATGGTTTCTGAAAGTCACCGTGTTACAGACAAGTAGCATACAGTGATCAGCCAACACGCTTAAAAATGTGACATTGGGCCCAGGAGGAGTCATCATCCCTCCAAGGCTTTAGAGGCACAGTGCACAGACACCTGGAAAGCAAGCCGGCATACTTCATAACAGTGACCAGCAGCTTCCCATTCCCAATCAGTTGAGAACTGAGAATTGCAAAATGGCCATATATAAGGCCTAGTTCCCCTTTTTCCTCTGGAGACTACTTTCCAACCCTCTGAGCAAGAGACTGTTCCAAAACTAATTCTCTTATTTCAGTGAAATGAGAGTTTAAGCCAGAGGTAGAGGCTAGGCTGAGAAATCAGAAAAGCACTCCAGAAGACGACGGTGATGAACCTCTTCCGTAATGCTTCCAAGAAAGTGACATGGACGTGCCTATGAAGTTATCAGCAGTTCTGGTGGACTTGAAGGAGCCTTTATCTTTGTAATGAACTGAAACAGACCAGTTGAAAACAGACAGATCAACCATGGACAGGGATAAGAGTTGGTCTCAGTCCAAATGCAAGACTGGGGTTGGGGGAAGGCTACAGAAGTCATCTGAAAAAGAAGCTGCTGAGGTAAAAGGTAAACTATAGAGGAGATGCCTGTATGGGTCACCAGACAGCTTAAGGATTATCATCTGGGAAAAATCAGAGCTTGGTTACTCCCTTGAAGAAATGGTCTTCTACAAAGTCACAGTGGGGATTCTCCCAGCAAGAATGGATCTGTTTCCCCAAATCACCCTCTGGAATTCTCATGGCCTCCCACCAGGTCACCTTGGAGTAGGATCTCAGGATCAAGGCCCTTCGAAGTCCAGACCCATTAATTAGACTTCCATATAAGGCAGCCTAGAAGATACTTAACAAGTCAGCCATAATTGTATTAGATCCGGTAATCCATAAATGGAGCCCCTTCTTCTGAAAACCTTGCAGAGAATTTAACTTCCCATTCTAAATTAATCTTAAACTATCAATTTTATCAATGTACATTTCCCCATCTTTCTTCTTCCATTGATCAAGTCACGGTAAAAAAAAGTTTGCCAAGATCAGCCAGAAAAACTCTTCCAATTATTAGCTAGACGACTTCACTGGGCACTTTCAAGCAGAGGGATGCTTTAATTGGGGGTCTTGCGCTGATCAGGGAGGTTGGGCTTTGTGACCTGAATGCCCCTTCCAACTCTAGGAGTCTATGATTCTCGGGCGTGACTTATCTTTCTCCCTTCTGTAATTTCATATAAATTATTCAGCCTCAGACAGGAAGTAAACAGTATCCCGCCTTGCATTTTGAACATGCTGTAGCTTTATCTTTGCCTTGCGTAAATAATCTAATTTAAGTTGCACATTCTTTGATTTCTCTGCATTTCTTGTAGCACCATAATGCTATACATTTGAAAACTATGACAGTGAGTAAAGTTTCCATTTCTGTGGAGTCCGTGGGGTTCCCTGAGCTTGGTTGTTTTCTTGCCAGTGTTTCATTACCCGGCTAGGTCACACCTTCAGTGCTCGAAGGGAGTGGGGTTTGCTCCCTGCTTATATACAGTGGCCTGGCCTGCCAGTGTTGGTGGGGTGTGGGTTTGTTTTGTATTATTTCCCCCCCCCCCCAAAAAAAAAAAAAAAAAAAAAAAAA
>NW_006535174.1:0-13686 GCF_000186305.1 Python bivittatus | reverse complement strand
GTTCTCTGAGCTTGATTGCTTCTTGCCAGCGTTTCGTTACCCGGCTAGGTCACACCTTCAGTGCTAGAAGGGAGTGGGGTTGGCTCCCTGTTTAGATATTGTGGCCTGCCCTGCCAGTGTTGGTGGGGTGTGGGTTTGTTTTGTATTATTTCGGGGGGGGGGAAACAACACAAAAGAAAACCCACACCCCACCAACACTGGCAGGGCAGGCCACAATATCTAAACAGGGAGCCAACCCCACTCCCTTCTAGCACTGAAGGTGTGACCTAGCCGGGTAACGAAACGCTGGCAAGAAGCAATCAAGCTCAGAGAACCCCACGGACCCCACAGTTCAACCCTGAGCTGCGCATATTCGCTTCTATTAGTTTCCATTTCACTTACCCTGAGGCATTAGAATACTCATTTACACCATTCTGTGTTACGAATAATATAAAGATGATCTACTAGGTCTTTAAGGAACAAAATCACTACGATTGGTGCACTCTCCAGTGCAAAAAAAAATTCCTGCCAATCCACTTGTATTCTGGCCTTCTGAAGGATCTAGTGATTAACCTCCATTCAGAGTCTCACAGGACTGGGTAGTTCTCCAGATTATTTCCAGGCAGCTATCCTTGTTTATCATCGGCCACGACAGAGTTGGGGTTATCTCTAAGATTAGCTGCGGGTTTCCCTGCCCTGGATGACATTAAAGCATCCAGGAACGGAGGCAGGCACGCCCGCCCGCCCACCCCCGTCCTGGCAGAGGAGCGACGCATTTTACGAATACCTTTCGGACGTCAGCGCACTGCGGGTGAACTTTCCACGAGTTCCCAAAGTCGCTTGGATCGACTTCGATCTGCCTCCGGCTGCTTCTCAGGTCGTTGTTTGGGATGCCATCAAAATTCCCGCAGAGGCCACAGACTTGATCCTTCCAAGGAACGAGCCAAAGAAATGTAATCTTCCTCCTCCTTCAACAGGAAGACGGCTACTAATTCTATAGCGCTGGATCAGAGGACCCGAGGATGCAGCATTTCACCTGAGCACCCTGATACAGCCTCTATGGGCACACAGCAGGTTCAGGTATCAAGTTAATTTTTATAGCAGCACTGAAAACGCTGAACTCAGCCAAATCTTCGAGGATTACAATTCTCAGTGCTGGAGACAATTTTACTTATGAAAATACATCCTTCACATTTTAGGTGAATAAAACCACGCGCTACAGCATCTTATTTATCTTACATTCCATGTTGTCCTGAATATCACTCAGCATCTGCCAGGAAATGTTAGCCACAGAAACTAAGGCTGTGGATCAAATCATTAAAGACGCCTGTCTTAAACCAGCTGCATCTTTTTCAGGGTAGCTGGGAAATCTTATCCAGGCTCCCTTCAATGCTGCCCGCTGAATCCGGTTTCACGCATCACTGCAGCAGCTTTAATTAATGCCAGAGAAGTGATGGGCCTTCACAGTGTTTAAGGAGCTCCTTCAAATCGTTTTCCGTGTGTGCAGAGCCCAAACCGACTTTGTTCTATTGCATTTTGCACCTAGCTCCACGGATATGTGCACACTCCTGATCGTGTCCTGGGTTTAACAATAAGCTGGATAAGGATAAACAAGCTGAAATGAAGTCCAAATAACCTGGCATTAGGAAGTTACCTACTCATTCCAGGAAGCACCAGAGGAGTCTCTGTGGGGAACTGTCCATCTTGCCATAGATTCTTCTAGAAGCTAAACTCTCAAATCCACACCCCCCCCCAAAAAAAATTACTAGGTAATAAATCAGAAATGACTTACTTTGTAGTTTTCTTTCAAGATAACAGTAATTCCCATGTTTTGGTCCCAAGTCAGGGAGATTCTTCCTTGTCCCAATATCAGAATATAGTAGCGGCCAGATTTCAAGACTTCCAAGTTGCCTTCTTCTCTAGGAGGTGTCAGGACATTAATCTTCACAAGGAAAAACAAAGGACCTTCAACCGTGGGACTCCACGTCAGCCTCTAGCAAGGATCTGCTTTCAGCTTACAACAGAATGTTCCCGGGGGCAAGAAACATTGCCTTATGGCAATTCCATTTTGAGAAAAGACATACACAGGAGCCGCTTTTAATCAAGTCTTCCAAATATCATGGCTCTGCTCCCACAACGTGCTAAATTAGATAAGTGGGAGAGTTAATATGTATGGGGAACACCAAAAACTCAACCAAACCAGTCAAATAACCCTCATGGAGTTAGACTCGACCCCCGCAAAGACCCAGTCGTTCAGAGAGTTGACCTAACTGCATCTGGCCGGCCATGCTGCAGAAGCACCTCAACTCAGACAACTGATCTGTTGTGCATACCTAATCCTCCAAAAAACCAAAACCAAAAAGAGCAATTGGCCCAAGGTCACCCAGATGGCTTTCATGCCCAAAGGAGGACACGAACTGCCTCCTGATTTCTAGCCCAGCACCTTAGCCACTACCCCAAACTGGCCCTCAAGGCTCAGCTGTTATGTGGCCTTATTCCCCTATGAGCATGTGCCGAATAGAATCTCTGCCTGGGGCCTCCCCACATCTGAATCCAGCCTTAGGCGTGCTCAGGGAATCCGTTCTTCAGGTTATCCATTCATAATTTTGGAACGAGAAGAGAAAAAGCAAGGCCAGCAAGAGCTTGTGAAGGGCTGCTAGGACAGCTCTCTCCAAATCCTGCTTAAAGGCAAACGTGTCCTGAGTAGAATAAAAAACGGAATCTAGGGCAGCCAGCACTGTTGCATTTTTTAATATATTTTATGTGATTTTCGTTATGTCCTTCCAGTTGTTTGTTTCAGAATTTTTAAAAAGGAAAAAAACCATTTTTATACAAACTCACATGGTAAAAAATCCTGGTTTACAATCCAGCCAAAGCCCGAACAATGTATTAAAGGGAAACGTCTCTTGGCTATATTGATAATTATTATGGTAATCTTCTTGGCTGCTATATATATTTATTTTCGTATTGTTTTTAATTATTTCTACTGCTTTAGGATTGTTTGCCGTCCGGAGTTACTTGAAATTAATAAAAATGTTAGGGGGAGTGAATGGCCGTGGAAGACCAGCCTAAAAAGGTGGCTGCTGAAAAGATACCCAGACAAAAGATACCCTGTCTTGGCGCCCCAAAAGGAGAGGACGTCCCACGGTAAATCAAGAACCGAGCAGCTGTTATACTGATACGGGAGGGTGTGTGGGGCAGGGTAGGTCGATGCGTAAGTGCTGTCCCTCCTTATGACCCAAACACAAGTCCTAGTGTGGAAAACAAGGTCCTGGGCTACCACCCGAGAACTCAGATAAAGCTCTGCAGGCCCCGAATTGTTTCGTAAAGACGGCCTGGATACGGCCGTCATCCTCAGACGGTTCCATCCCCTGAAGAAATCTCCTGCTCCAAGGGCTCCGACTGGCTTCAGCAGAAGCCCCCTCGTGACCCTTGTCAAAAAGGCATTCAAAGCCGCTTCTTCAGCGCGCGACCCTGTGGAAGCAGCGAGGAGCGGGTGAACTTACTTCTCCGCTGTGCAGCTCAATCTCCCCGTTGTCAAACAAAACAGTGATCCTTCTCGTGCACGTCTCTCCCGTGAAGCCACATCCCTCGTTGGCAACCAGTATCCGAAAGGACCCAGCATCGCCATCCTCGCAGTGGTCCTTGGAAAGGAATAAGGACCGACAGCAGCGTTTGAAACAGGCGCACAGAACTCCGCCTTCAAAGACGTCCAGGCCAGAGGCTGCCACGAAAGTCTGAGGCGTCTCACGGCAGGTCTTTGGTTTCACCCCAAGTAAAATGAAATCTTGACCTCCTTCAATTACCTCCCACTGAATACACACTGACACACCACTGCAGGGTGGTGCAACGTACGTGGGGATGCAAAAATACAGAGAGGCAAGGCCAGCCTTTTTCTCCTGTTCTCATTAGATTGAGCGAGGAGTATTCTTGCCCAGACTACGTAGAGTTACTGCTCAGGAAAGTAATTCTCAATGTATTGCATTGCAAATCAAACGAGAGGAGACTGGAATCCCAACTTCCTTGATCTGAGTCTCACACTTTCAGGTTTAGCTAATTAAAAAAAAAATTCTTATATAAGCTTTTAAAAATTCTTGTATAAAGTAATACATGTAGAGGTTCCTCTGGATTAAAAGTGAACCCATTTGGTCACCCCCAAAATTGCAATTGGGCAGCCATTTTCCTGACTGTCTTGCAGCTAGACGAGTATTGCCCTGCTTTGAACAGGGCTGATGCCCCATCCAGGATTCTGGTAAAGAGTCCAAGGGTTGGTTTGTTTATTCTGCAGTGGCTATTTTCCTGAGATTTGGAGGGAGGAGTGTCAGAATCCAGACATTTCTGCAGAGCTTCAGACCACTCAGCGGGCAATCAGACATCTTGGTATTTCCCAAGTGCCTCTGGATTTCACCTCAAAATTTAAGGAAGCCCACTCTTTTCTCCAGCTTTGGGAGGAGGACCCAGGTGCCTGGAAGCAGCAGTGAATCTCACCACTTTCTTCAAATCCAGGCAGAGTTACTAGAGGAAGAGACACACTCAACAGGTGACAAACCTGTAAGCACATTGGTGGGTTCCTTGTCATTCAACAGTCTACCTGGGAGAAACAACTATAACCTTTGATATCCTCGTTCTTCTCTCGGGCACTGAGGCAGGATGTTGTGCCAACTGTCTAAATGTGGGATACGCAAGTGACTTGCCCCTGTTGTAGTCTGGGTTATTGATACGTTATATGTACTTGGATGACTCTAACCTTTGTAAGCCCCTCGGAGCCTTGGAGGCTGGGTGGCCTCAAAATCAAAATCTAATCCTTCGGATTTCTTGGGCACACTCTTGGGATTCAAGCACTGACCTTTGTGGATCTGCTCTCCTGCCTCGCTCCCTCCTGTCAGAGGTTGACAGTGAAGAGCACAAACATCTGCTCTTCCCTGAAGATCCCCAGCAACATAACCTGAGGTGGAATCTGCAGTGAAGTCTATTACCTCTGACAGAATTTCTGAAGCATTTCAAGAAAAACAACATTTTCATTGTAGCGCTACGTAATTTTACTCTCAGAATCTCCCATTACGGCATCCTATCCCGAATCTTACCTGAACAAGCACGTACTGACAGTTGCCAGGAAATCTGTACTTCAGCCCATCAAAGGTCAAATAATGAGCTGTACCAACGACCGAACACTTTCCATCACAGATGTTTTCGGTGCATTCCCATTTTCGAGCACGGCAAGTACTGCAGAAGACCAGCAGCTATTACTGTTTTGTAGGTCATCAAAAGCCTGTTTTGTATTTTGATACTAGGATGAAAGTTATGCCTCTGCCTTGGAGAAAACACAATAGCCTGAAACACCATAACTTCTGGACAAGCGGTGTGTACTTAATCCTCGTTAGTGGGCCATATTTTTCAGCTGGATGGTCAAATATGCCCCCAACCATTCAGCGAGGAACACGTCTGATTCCGTTGTGCCAGCTAGAGTGACTTGGTCATTCCAAAAAGCGCCAGAGGAAATGAACCTCTGCCAACAGCCATGTTGCTCAAAACACAACAGGTTTTAAAGGCTAAACAAAGCTGGAAGAGGTTCCTTGACAACTTCATGCAGTTTTTTTTAAAGTGCACTTCCCCCAGGTCTTCTGCAGGATGTTATTTTATTTTGAAGAAAGAGAGTCTAGAGGGAGCTTGACCTCCCTTGGATTTCTTGGGATTCAAAACCCCTAAATCCGTTCCCAGGAGACCTGTGGGTCTTGCCTATGATATCTCAGGGAACTTCGGAGCCAACCTGATGACAAAGTCCACATTTCCCTGTGGAGATGGTGTTCCTGCACTCTGTAAGCAGGGAGTTAAGGAGTCGGACAAAGCAGTTTTCTACTATCCAAGGCCTTGGATAACGGCATTGCAGGAGTCACTCTGCTCTGAAAAAACAGGACCCAGGACTAGTGCAGAGAGCATGCTTCTCTTTACCCAAACTGAAGGAGACCTGGTGGACCACAAGGCAGGTTAATTCCTCTGCCCAACACTATGTCATTCTCATTCTCCTTTTCTAGCTAAGGGGGAAGGAGAAAAGTAACACGCTATTCAGTAAATGATTGCTTTAAATAGCCTCTGTTGACTCTCCATTTGTTTACATGTTGCCTACAGCACCTGAAAAATATGTGAACATTTATGGACAGTGCCTTAAAAGGATTATTTTTTAAGGTCCAATGGGAGACCAATGACTAAGAGGTTAATTCCTTACCAGGTATTGCAATCTTTTGTCACTGTTTGTCCTGGAGCATAGTCTTGTCCATTGTGGAAACAGGGGCATTTTTCAGGGACCAAACATTTGTTTCCATGTCTCACCTAGAACAGAAATATATAAATATTTAACTTTTATCACCAATAAAATGTATATGGCCACACAGACTCATGAGAACAGATATTATCCACAAGGAAACTGAGACCACAAGTGATTTTTGGTTTTAACCTGACTGCTTTCAGTTTTGAAGACAGGAAGCTTGCAAGAACCTGACCACAAATATATTCCAAACCAGAGCCCTGCACAAGAGGAAGTGGGTGACTTTTTTAAAGTCAGAAAACCAGTGAAATGTCCCAACCTGGATCAAGAAGGAATTCTAGTTCACAGCCCTGAAGCTGCTCTTTCTTGAAGCTAAATGCCACCCTTCTGAAAATATCCAACTGACATCACTCGCAGGTTGCTCCTGAGAGCCAGACGAGGTCCACACAAAGCTCGAATACATTTTTTGCTAGATAGAGGCTTGTCAAACCCATGCAAGACATCTTGTAACTAAGGTGATGCCGGAGTCCAGCGACTGTGGGGAACAACAGAAACATCCGCTTTAGCATCACTGCTGGGGCCTATTTTACAACTCTTCTGCCATTTTGTGCTGAGGCCAATGGCAACACAACTGGAGCCACCTCGGGGAACCGCTGAGGAAGCAATGACTAGCTAGGAGAGAAAGAGAAGAGGAAATGCATTTTGGCCCCTCCAGAAATGGAGCCTTTATATGGCGTCCCTCTTTCCCTTCTATGACCATTATCAAATACCCCACAAAGCCAAGAATCTCAGCTTGGTGACTCAACATCTTCTTTTTAAAGAATCATTATGGCGTCATTCCCCTGCGGAGACCAGAGAAGAACCGCTTCCCCCTCAGCTGTCCATCAAGGCTCCCCTTACGACATTGCTGCAGTTCTGCAGACAGCCGGCTATGCTGGCAAGAGCCCCAAGCCACCACCGGTTTCATTTATTGAATTAAATTTACACCATTTACTGAATTTTCAATTGTAAAAATTAAATTAAATTGAGGAATTACATTAATTGAATAAAGTGCATTTATTTTAATGAATTACATTTATACAGTGTATTTCCTGAATGAACTGCAATAGGCCAGGTTGACACAACAAGGTAAATCACAAATCCTAATTTCCCAACCTCAGTGGTTGAAGCTGAAACCAAATGACCCAGATTGTGGATGAACACCAATAACAAATGTAAGAACAAGGAACTAATAGTGGAAAATAGTCTGCTATTATTTCACACAAATATCTTTAAAAATTACTGTTGAAACAGGAATTAAGCAGATTTAAAACAATTATTTTAATTCCCTTTCTTTTAAATTAACTGTGTGATGATCCTGGCTATTCTCCGTAAAAACAAGTGAAGAACGGGTTCTTCATCTTAACTGAACCGTTTCTGTCCGTGCACCTTCAAATCAGTTTTTGACTCCTGGCAACTGCCCAGACTAGTCCCTGCAGTTTTGGGCAAGGTTTTTCCAGAAGTGGTTGGCCCCGGCCCCACCCAGCGGGCTTCATGCCCAAGGCAGGACTAGAACTCACTGTCTCCCAGTTTCCAGTCCAGTGCCTCAACCGCTACACCAAACTGGCTCTCCCTCTTCTAGCCATCTTAAAATCACATTATTCCACAGTGACTCTGCCGGGAGGGCAGCACCTAGCTGATCCTGGAAGCTAAGCTGGGTTGGAGTCAGTCTGCACCTGGATGGGAGACCCTCAAAGCTCCCAGGGCCATAGGCTAGATTGGATGTCAAAGCACACCCCAGAAGAAAGCCAACGCACGCTCAAGACTGTTCATGCAGCCTCCCAAAGACTTGACCTTGTTTCATAACTGGGTTTTTTTTTTGGAAAAGATTCCATTCTTTTGCAGCAACTGCTCTGTTAATGAGAAAAATGTTGAACCGACTGATGACTTGGTTTTAATAACATTCACTTTAAGAGTATCTGGCCATTATCAGAGGGTTATTTGACAGATCAGTCGACCAATTATTTTTTGACCCAGTCAAAGTCCAGCTCACGACTCTGGACCAGCAACTCTTTGCGTATGAGAAGGATGACGGGAGCAGAGCCTTGGCTAAAAACACACTCAAAGGTGATCTCCAGCCTTAAACACCATAATGAGATTGCAATTCCCTCTGGGTCTTCTGAGCCTTCCCTAGCTTTCTTCCCTTCCTTTCTGACATGCAGGGATCCCAAACGCTACATTTGCAGAAATTCCCCCTTGCTCCCAACTTTTAAAGGAGAGGAGCCACAACAGACTCTGGAAGGCCAAAAAGAGATGAACAATATTGCCCTCTCGTGGCCAGAAAATTGTATTCAGTTCAGATCCCATCAGGGAATTCTACAACCCCAACATCATGTAGGGCTTCAACCATGTAGTTGCAGCAGCCATCTGGACTTCTTTACCCCCCACAGATGTACATTCACACAAACCACAGAGTCTCTGAGAGGACTGACTCAATGCTCAGCTGCGTTTACATCACACATTGCTCATTTAACACTCACTGAGTGAATCGACCCAAATCTCCGATCTTACCCAATAGACCAGTGTTTCTCAACCTTGGCCACTTGAAGATGTGTGGACTTCAACTCCCAGAATTCCCCAGCCACCCATCTTCAAGTGGCCAAGGTTGAGAAACACTGCAATAGGCCAAGGTGCACTAGCCAGACTTGTTGAAGACTAACTTGTTGTGCAACCCATTCCACAAGGACGCGCATCGGCTTCCCTGCCCAGGTGGCCATCAAGCCTTGTCTCGCAGCAAGGGCTTTTTAAGAGCGATCAACTGAATAGGGCAAAGACCATTTCTGCTGCTGGCTTGATACAACTTACCAAACCAGGTTAACCAAGCCCAATGCCTGTTCTCACAATCCTTGCCAAAAGGCAGACTCTAAAAAGTGGGTCGCAGCTCCAATGTGGCAGGTGCAAGCGGGTGGTCAAAGCCCTGCTCCTTCAATCCCCCAGTCACATGCACCATTTTGAAGCCAGTGACCCTCCCTGTGGAGACCCCTGGAAGCCCCTTATTAGCGAAGTGAGAGTTTGACTTTGTTTTCCTTTAATTTGCGTGGGTCGTGCTTGAATGCTTTGTTCTCTGTGGCCTTCGTTACCGTCTCAGGAGTTTCAGTGGCTGTTGTTTAGGGCTGTAGTTTGCTAAAAAATGATGTCATTTTTAAATTTTTTTTTTTGCATTTTAACTCTTTTACTGTAAGAAAGAAATTAGGGCCCCTCAGATTCCTGCTGGGTTGGAGGGGCGCATAAGCCCCAGCAAATAAATAAATACATTCCCACAGAAAGAGCCCTCACTCACCCAGTCAGAGGAGAAGAAAATCCTGTTCAACTTACAGTCTCCTTCATATCCTCTTTTCCTCCCCCAAACTAAACCAGCTATCATCAAACCCAAACCAGCAACGTGGCCCAGTTATTATCAGGAAATCTCCCTGATGTCTCTCCTCCTTAATTCACAAATCCTTTCCCCCTTTCTCTTGAAGAATCTCCTTTCAATTCTCCATTCTTGGGCTAAGCTAAACAAAGCTGTGCCAAATGCTCCTCTTTGGCGCAGGTGTTTGGGTGCTAATCCTACAAGCTTAACCCACCTGCCTTCTTTGCCCGGGCAAGAAGCGCGATACTTCTCCAGATCTACTCTGACCTCCGCGGCAAGAAGTCCTGCAGGGGATTTAGCTCCCATTTTCCTTTGGCTACTTCCTCTGATTACTGCATATTTTCAATTAAAGGAACAGCCTGTCAGACAACCGCTTCCCGTCCCTGATCTTTACAGCACGCAGACCGCGCTACAGCATCAAGGTGCGCTGACTTACGATCTCTGCGTTTGCCTTTAGAATCGAAACTGCTGAGCATTTCTCTGCGCGGCTGAACGATTCCGCAGATTGACTGCTTAAGTGCCATCAAGTTGGTGCCCACCCTTAGCTACCATATAGATTGTGATTTCTGATTCCCATCAAGTTATAAAGGAGGCAAAGGACATCATTCGCATTATTCACACTGCCACGGCGAATAGAGCGGCCGTCTCCCCCACCCATCTTTTAACCCCAACCCTTAAAGAGAAGATTTGAGTGAGCATTCAGATGACTCAGAAACTCTAAGGAGCGCTGACCCAGCTAGGGCACGTGGCTGTGCTTCGGGCAAACTGACATTGAATTTGTTCATCCCGGTAACTGAATCTGTGCACAACCTTCCCTCCGCACAGGACCGGCTATACAGTCCAGAAGAGGGTTACGCACCAGAAGCCTTCACGGGTCAGAGGGAATGGTAGTTAGGAGGGACAGAGAGACAAGGCTAGAAGAACACGTGGGCTCGTTCCCGCACACGCGCGCCTCTCGAAGAGTCCCGTCCTCCTTACCCATCCAGCGGGGCAGAGGCAGCCCGATATGCACCCGTGACTGACGCAGCCCAGCTCGTACGTCTGGCAGGTCTTCATGCACTCCACTCCTTTAGCTCTGGGGTCGTTTGCCGGACAGACAAACATGGTCATCGGGTGCTTGCAGGACACGCTTCGCTTTGCTGTAAGGAACAGAATAAGGACACGATCATTCTGAGGTACATCTTCGCGAAGTCGCAGAAAGGTCCACCAAGTCAATTTTGCAGTAAGACGGCTGCAGCGGGAAATATGCCATTGCATTGCGGATGATAAACTGCTAGACGACCCGTGTTGAAAAGATGTTAACAGATTAAAGGTAAAGAGAAAATCAGATGCAGAAATGGAAACGTAACGCAGAATTGAGAAGAGGCCCAGAAAAAACACAGCACAACAATTTAATAGGATATCTCAAGTAATTATATATTAATAAATATGAAATAGTACATTTTCCTACACCAGGAAAAGGAGATAGGGACAAAGACATCACAGAGAAGATAAATTCAATTCATCCATTCATTCATTCATTCGATTTTTTTTTAATTATTATTCTGGGTGGCTTGCAGTATTTACAATACACAGTTTACAGGAATGTGACCACCTGGACAAAGCAACAGCAACAACATTGCCAAAGATTCGACAGGGGCCCCACAAACACCCTTTACCCCGGCCTGGGAACACCACCAGGTCTTCAGGGACTTCTGCAGCACTTGAAGAATGGAAGCCATATTGTGAACAAGACCCTTGATTCAAACCGTGATTGAAAATGGAGCCAAAGGCCTCCCGCAATGCTGGAGACCTCACATACGGACCTTCTAACTGTGCTTCTAGTGGTTCTTAAGCTTGACCACTTAAATTGTGTAGAGAAACAGAGGTGAGACCATGTGCCCAGCGATAAAGTGGTTAAGCTGAGATCGTTTGATATATTAACACCCACGAGAAAAAAGTTAGATGGTGTCTAAATTCGAAATATTAATATAAATAAATAAATAAATATTAATGATTAATCTAATATTATCTGAGGCATGTCAGCCATTCATAAGACAAGACTGTAGAAAGGGATAATTAAATATCACCGCAGAGTATGTTGCAGGGTTGCCATCAAAATTTTGGCTCAACTTCTAACAAGAAGATTGCGCAATAGCTTCCACTCAGCAGAACCTTCAGCAAACTTCAGACTCAAACTTCAAGTCCCTCCTTGTGGGGGAGTTGGGCGGTGATATAAATGCGACATATAAATAAATAAAATAAAATAAAATAAGCTTCATTAAAAGGAAATGGAATCCTTCGTTCCAAACAGCTTCATGATAAGCCTCCAAAAAGAGTGAGAAGTGGGGGAATCAGCGTATGCCTTGTGCCCCCAGTAAAGCCATTGGCACTCGGAGCCTTTCCTGTTTTCACAGATTGAGCCGTGTCTATTATTTCCTATAGAGATAAGGGTGCCGCTAGATAAACAGCACGGTCACGTGTAAGCTTCAGGAGAGCCGTATTATTTAAAAAATGATGAATTTCCTCCTCAGTAACCTTTGATTCAGTGCTATAAAGTCGAGTGGAAGAACATATGTTTCTTGTTTTTTAAAAACCCAACAGCTTAAGGAAGTTGTCTCCTTTTGGAAGGACATCTAAGGACATTTTACATTCCACAAGACACCTGAGACGTCACAAACAGAAAAGGAAACCAGCGTTTCCATACGTGAAAGGAAAGAAAAACCAACCCAACCGAGACAATCTTTTTGGAAAACTAAAAGATAAAAGATAAAAAGTCACAAATAGCAGAAAAAGAATACATTGAAATCCGAAAATGAATAATAGGAAAAAGGCTGAAAGGAAGCCAAAAGAAAAATACAAAGCAATTTTTAAAAAAAATCTCAAAAAGCAAAAGAACAGAAGTATTCAGGGTGGTAATAAAAAGGAAACTCTAATTCCTTCAGCGTGAATGTTCCTATAGGCTGAAGCTTAGTTTTACTAAAAATGAAAGAAAGCATTACAAATTCCAAAAAAAAAAAAGTACTCAGAGTGGAACTGGGGAAAAAATAAACTTAGAATTCATTTTATTGTTTGATTTTCAGATGCAAAAAAATGATATTTCTCCCCTTTAACCGTGTATAGATTTACTTGTCCATAATGATTACAAATAGAGGTAGGCCGAGCCTTGTAGAGCCCGGATTATATGCAGAACGGAGTTGTGCAGAATTGATCCAGTCCGTTCTCTTTCAACTCTTTTGACCAGCCGCCTGCAAACGGATTGTCCCTCTGGCCTCACCCAGCAAGAAGTTAGGAAGTGGGGATGGACCTGACTTGCAAGTGTGGCATATATCCCAAATCTCAGGTGGCATTTAGCATTTTTAGGGCTACATCAATGGGATACATCACAATTTGCCTACCACAGTGAAATTAAACATGGAAGCACCATTGCTAACCGACGCCTGTTTAATCCTGACATCGTCCTTCTTTTGTGTGTGACATCCATTGAAAGATTGCGGGTTGTCCCGGTTTTGATTAAGAAGAATTAAACAGGAGCAAGAGAACTCACAGGACATCTGAATAAGTTCTTATTAATGAATTCGATAGTAGAACACAAACTGAAATATAAATACTGCATGTAAATCAGCAGCAATATTTGGAGAAACTAGAGGTTTATGAATGTATTAGTAATATTGAGAGAAAACCAAATATAAACTTTGGAAAAGAGCAACTATCAGAAGCAATTAAGTCTCAGTGATACTTTAGAAAAATAAATTTGCAAACAAAAAATGAATGGGAAGGATTGATTCATCAGCTTTAAAAAGAAAAAAAAAATTATTCCAGGCAAAACAGGGTTTGCTACATCCCAAATGAGATTCCACTGGCATTTCTAAGTCATAGAATAGTAAGAAAACAAACAGTCCAAATAAAAGACATTACAAAAAATTATCTAGGCAAAACAGATACTCCATAATAAAACTATATAGCTCAGTGGGCAGAAGTTGTTGTTCAGTTGTTAAGTCATGTCCGACTCTTCGTGACCCCATGAGCCACATCGCGCCAGGCCTTCCTGTCCTTCACTGCCTCCCTGAGTTTG
>NW_006535173.1:129350-139781 GCF_000186305.1 Python bivittatus | reverse complement strand
TTATTTATATTAAAAAGGGAAGCTTTCTTGTTAGAATTTTATTTTTCTATGACACTCCATATGCAGTGACGAGGCTTGATTTTTCCATGGGAAAGTGTTTTGTTTTGCTGGACTGTGCTTGTTGATTGGTTCGGTTTCTAAAATAGAAGAAGGCTGTAACTTGATCCCTGTGTACTTCCTTTGACGCGTGCCTGCAATTCCATCTTGAAAGACACCAGAAGGCATGAACTGTCTCTTTACTTTCTCTTGTATTTAATATATTTGGCTATGGGGGGGGGGATAAAAAGAACATGGCTACAAGGAAGGCAGTGAAAGAAATGAGAAGAGGCTCCGTAAAGCAACCGTTGGAGAAGACGGTCACTTTAAGTTTACTTAAACCAATATTTGATGAATTAGGGGCTAAATTTGAGACTTTGGGGGGAAAAAAGAAAGAATAGATAAGCTGGACAGTTATGTGAAACAAATTGCTGGAGAGATGAAACAAATCTCTGAAGAAACGAAGCAGGTTATGTGAGGATGGAAACATTGAAGAATAAAACAGAAACTAGAGATCTTGAGTTGGAGAAAGGATTGGACAATGTGGCTTTGCTGGAGTTGAGGGAGAAGGAATTTTGCCTGAGTTTAGAGCTATTCCAGAAATTCCAGGGGAAGGTATTAGAAGAATGGTGGTTCAAGTATTAGCAGAATGTTTAAATTGGGAGGAGGAAAAAGCTGAAGATGAGAATGATAAGGTGTACTGGGTAAATTCATGCTATGCAGCAATAAGACATGTGCCAAGGGATGAGCTAGTACATTTTGCAAAGAAAAGGACCAGGGATCAAGTTTTGCAATGGCATTTTAAGACCAGACTGAACATTGGCAATGTGGATATAATTATATTAAAAGAATTCCCATCAGAATTTTATGTAAGAGAAAGGATTGCTTTTTTTTGACAGAGATATTGAAACAGAAGATTTTGTTTCATTGGGATAAACTGGAGGGAGTGATTTTTACTTTCCAACAGAAAAGATGTCGACAAAATTCTGTTCATAAAGCTACAGAATTTCTGGAAAAATCAGAAGGGGACCTGGAGGAGGATGAGAAGACAAGCTCAAAAGCCAAACTTGTCCAGGAGGAAGATCAAAAAGAGGACTCTAAGTTGGGTGCCACAGGTATATACTTTTCTAAATTACTGGCTTAATTATAGATTACAAATGGCTAACGTGGAATATTAATGGAGCAAATGTTCCACAAAAGAGAAGAAAAGTGTTTCATAATTTAAAAAAACTTAAACAAGATGTAATTTGTTTACAAGAGACTCATACTAGAAAAAAGGAAATAAAATATTTGATTTGCAAGAATTTGGGACAAAGAATTTATTTTGGCAGGCCCAAAAAAAGTTAATGGAGTTGTGTTATATGTTAACCCACAATTAAAAACAAAATTAGAATATGATGAACGAATATGGTAGATTTGTTGGAATAGAAGTTGAATTACAGATTCAACTTTTTTTTCTTCTTTTCTTTTTTTCTGCACTCTTGATCTTTACTATCCTTTTTTTCTAATTTTTTTTCTTCTTATTCTTTTTCTTAATATTAGCTCTTGCTAGTTTTTACTGTTTTTAATTTTTTTAAAAAAAATTAATTAAAAATTAATTTAAAAAAGTTAAAAAAAGAAAAGAAAGTAAAGCAGAAGTCATGAGCTGAGGGAGCATCTTGCAGGAGTAGAAAAAGGGAATGAGAGCATCCAGTACAGCTTGGGATTTGGTTAAGAGCATCCTGCAAGGCTGAAGAAAGCAGGGAAAAAGTGTGTGTTTTCTCTTCTGTTCCAGGCATAGGTTTCAACTGAAGGTTTGGGGCATGTTTGTCTCCTAGGATGCATATTTTTCTGAGAATCATCAGCTTGCTTTCAGTGAAATGACACCCGATAGTGCATTGTGAAGAAGAACATGCAATCAGGCATTTAGGTCACATTTCTTACCTTTACTTTGTACTCATTTTCTTGTCTCTGACTCATTAGTTTACCTTCTCTGAAAACGAACTGTTGTGTATTTTGGAGTTCAAATGTCACCCCCCTCATTCTTATTTTGCTTTGGGGGGGTAAGGTGTTTTTCTTTTTTTAGCCTTCCCTCCCTCTCAGTTAGATACGAAATGTCCCAATGCACCCACCCATTGGCAACCATTGGGCAATTATATATTTAATGGTCTCTCCTTGGTGCAGAAATGTGCAGGACTCTAGGTTTAGGCCATATCAATGTTAAAAGATAGTTGAAGATGCAGGGCAGCAACACCATTTACATGGTCCTAATTTCTTGCTGACTCTAGCACTACTCAAATTCTAAACTATTCCACCAGTATGTAGTATAGGAATAAGGGGACATACACTGCTTAATACCCTTTCATCATATGCTGCTACTTCAATTATGCCTCGAGGAGGTACTTCACTTACCACGCCATCAAAATCCTCTTCAGCTTCGTCCAACTTTCCCTGTTTAAGCAGTAGATGCCCTCTTTGTAGTCTTGCCTAAAGAAAAATAATTTTGTAATACAAAAACAGCCACTGTGATCAGATTGCCAGATTAAGACTGGGGTATTCCAAGGCATAACTCTAATGAGGCTTTCAGATGGTCCTGGTCTCCCCGCTTCACTACTTCATGGAGGAGGAGGGACAAATAGACAGTCAACTTAGCTCCTTAGAAATTAAATAAATACTGTAAATGGAACTGTTTAATAGAAGCAAAAAAATACATTCCACTTAAATTACTTTAGAAGAACCATGGGGACATTATCTTACCTTGTCTGATTCATAACATGCATGGCTTCTTCATTTTCTAATTACAAGTTTTTAGCAAAGATTTTTTAAAATTATTACATCAGTCAAAAGTGTATCATTGCAAATGATGGCACAATTCAATCATTTTCCTTTAAATTGAAAGGATTTCTAAGTAAATGCTTCATATGACTTTGAATTTCCCCCAAATTATAGTCTTACTGAAACATCAAAACAAATATCAAAATCATTACTGCTGAGAGAAAAAAGTATTTCTGATTAGAGACATGGGGGTCAAAAAAGTCAATATGGCAGCTGCATGATCAAAGACTTACTCCTTTTTTACTTGTATTACAGCCACCATCTTGACTTTTTAAAACCTACACACAGAGAGATGCCTCTGCTTCTGATAACAGCATCTGCTTTTGGTTTCAACACAAGACAAGGTAAAATTACTATACATTACTCCAAAAAAAAAAAAAAACTCCAGATCCCAGTTTGAATCTTATAAAGATCTACAAATATAACTCTAATCTATCACCAATAAAATTACTAAGTATTGATATATAGCACAATATTTCCAAAGTTTTCCAATTTTAAAAAGTGTTACTTCGTTATTCAAAGATTTTATAGCATCAGCATTACTTTCTAAAAATATACACCTCCCAAGCAGTAGAAATATTACGATTATCGCTGATATAGTGGCATCAAAATACATAGTGCTATATACCACTGTATTAGCAAGATTATGGATGCTCCAAATAAAACAATCATGATTTTGATAATGAAGAAAGACTACTTAAGAATCTAAAAAGGATTTAAGGATCCATCTGCGTATACTTCAGCAATTTGTAGTTATGCCAAAATCTTCAGCCCCAAATCACAGTAACATATTAATACCTCTTGCAGTAATCAGAGAAAATTCACATGCTGAATTAATACTATGAAAATCCTGTCTTCCCACCTAGAATTGTAGCCTACATTTAATCCCCCCAAGTTGTATGATAATTGAGGTTCCCTGTTAGATTAGACCACTTACTAAAAAAGAAAGGGAGACAGACTCCCATTTAAAAGGCAACAGAAAAATAAAGACCAAAAGCCATTTCCAGCCACCCTGAAGGAATTTTTAGAAAGCATTGCTTACCGATGTGAAATCCTGCTTTAATTCAACTACCCTGCTTAAGTCACGAATGGCAGCTTTTGATTTGCCCATGGCTAGATAGACTGTGGCTCTTCTGTAATAAGCAAGGTAGTTATCAGCGTCTCCTTCTGCAAGAGAAAAAGTAGCAATCAGAACATTGCCTCAAGCCAGCCAAAGCTTTGGATAGAAGGGAGCAAGCAACAAGGAGGAATAATAACACAATTACTGGGGGGGGGGGAGGGGGGAGGAGGGGGTCTACCAGTGCATATAACTTGATGAAGGAATATTTCCAGCAAAGTAGGCACTCTAATGAAAATTTTAAAAATGGTATGCATAGGACAGGCTTTCCAAAAGTGGGCAATAAAAGAATAAAGCTGAGCGCCAACATGCTACAGCTTCTAATCTCTAACTGCAGACTCACATGTGTGTAATATACAGTGGGGCAAAAAAGTGTTTAGTCAGCCACCAAATGTGCAAGTTCTCCCACTTAAAAAGATGAAAGAGGCCTGTAATTTTCATCATACTGTAGGTATACCTCAACTATGAGAGACAAAATGGGGAAAAAAATCCAGAAAATCACATTGTCTGATTTTTAAAGAATTTATTTGCAAATCATGGTGGAAAATAAGTAAATCATGGTGGAAAATAAGTATTTGGTCACCTACAAACAAGACCAAATGTGCAAGTTCTCCCACTTAAAAAGATGAGAGAGGCCTGTAATTTTCATCATAGGTATACCTCAACTATGAGAGACAAAATGGGGAAAAAAATCCAGAAAATCACATTGTCTGATTTTTAAAGAATTTATTTGCAAATCATGACCAAATGTGCAAGTTCTCCCACTTAAAAAGATGAGAGAGGCCTGTAATTTTCATCATAGGTATACCTCAACTATGAGAGACAAAATGGGGAAAAAAATCCAGAAAATCACATTGTCTGATTTTTAAAGAATTTATTTGCAAATCATGACCAAATGTGCAAGTTCTCCCACTTAAAAAGATGAGAGAGGCCTGTAATTTTCATCATAGGTATACCTCAACTATGAGAGACAAAATGGGGAAAAAAATCCAGAAAATCACATTGTCTGATTTTTAAAGAATTTATTTGCAAATCATGACCAAATGTGCAAGTTCTCCCACTTAAAAAGATGAGAGAGGCCTGTAATTTTCATCATAGGTATACCTCAACTATGAGAGACAAAATGGGGAAAAAAATCCAGAAAATCACATTGTCTGATTTTTAAAGAATTTATTTGCAAATCATGTCATTTTGACCCCACGGGGTGAGATCTTGCGTGGAGCCCCAGATCGAGTTTGCAAATAAATTCTTTAAAAATCAGACAATGTGATTTTCTGGATTTTTTTTCTCATTTTGTCTCTCATAGTTGAGGTATACCTATGATGAAAATTACAGGCCTCTCTCATCTTTTTAAGTGGGAGAACTTGCACAATTGGTGGCTGACTAAATACTTTTTTGCTCCACTGTATTTTGGTCCTGGATTCTACATCCTTCCCTTATGGAAGGCCAAATAATTGACTTGCTGGAGACCAGTGATGGAATGTTCTTCTCACCCTCCCTGTTAATAAGCCTTTAGCATGTACCCAATAGAAACATACCAGCCTTTTTGCTTAATTCCTGCAAATAGCTAGAATATTTTGGAACTGTGAACCAAGTATAAAAACATTCAATCAGCAACCAGAATGCTCACCAAGAATGAGTTTCTCATCACCCCTAATTTTAACCTTATACTTGGGGGGAATGGGTTAATAAAATGCATAAGTCCACCCATGATCCTAGCCCTTCCTTAACCCTAACTCAATCACTATTTTGGAAATGGTTTACAGTTCAGTGTGCTGTGCTAACTCAGCTAATAAACCACTGTTCAAAAAAACCACAATCAATGATGGAAAACATTTATTTTCTTGTGTCTACCTCATCACACATAAATATTTTCAGATATTACAAGAGGCACAGAGAGGCAGAGAGTGAGAACTCTCATTCCCATACCTTACTCCCCTCGCAGTTTCCTGACACAGACCCTTTTTTCCATTTCTCATCTCTGTTCTGCCAAAGACTGGAGTTGCAAACAGAGAAAATAGCTGAAGCCTCCAACTGCAGAGGAGAATGGTAGAATGACAGTGACATCCCTTTCTCATGCAACTTTCCAAATGATGGCCTATTATATCTATCTTCTCCTATAACAGCGTATGAGTGAGGATCTAACATATCACCAAGGCCTGTTCTCTATCTTCTCAAAATCCAAAAAACGGAGTATTGGATTTTAGGCAATTCCAATGAAATGTTAGAAGAAACTTCCTAACAGTAAGGATCGTTTGACAGTGGAGTGTTACTGAACTCCTTCTCTGGAAATCTTCAGCTGGAAGCTAGAAACTAAAGAACAAAGCTTTAACTTGGATTCTTACTCTGAGCAGGGAGTTGGACTCAGTGATCTAAATAGGCTTTAGGACTCTGTGATTCTAGAAATCCCTGCACAAGCCTGACTCACCCACTGAAATGTAAAAACCCATAGCGATCAGGAAAATTTGAACAAGTCCTACACAATTCACAATCCAAATGCAGTATTGATGATCTTATTTGCAATAGCCACACCTGAACCTGAGTCTGCCATTATTTGTTATACTGATAGTTTCCCTTCTCCTCAGCAAGTTCAAAACAGCTTACCTGGGAAGTCTCCCCTTAATTTATCTCCACTAAATGAGTTTCAAATATGACCCAAAGTTACTCAGCAAGTTCCATGGTCAAGCAGGGGACTAGGATCTGTGTCTGTCCAGCTTGGAGTCCCCTGGCGCCAACACTGAAACCACTATACCACAATTGATCTCTGCCATGAAGAACTTATACTAACACCATGACTAACTTAAGTTCCACTGATCTGTGTTCTAATCGTAAATTAAACTGTAATAAATATAAATGAAAGAAACCACAGAATAGCTAGAAGTTATCTGGAAGTGAACACTATAGTTGCTTACTTAGATTTAAGTGACAGGGACAGAATGCAGAAACTAACACCAGAATAATTTATCTTGATGGACTAGAGGTAGCAAAAACCACATATTCAGAAGGAAAACTCAGCAGTCTTCAGGTACGTACCTATGGCGGCATGGAAGTGTGACAAAGCATCTGCCAGCTGCCCAGCTGCCAACAGTTTCTTTCCCAATTCAAGTTGCTTTTCTACTTCTGCATTTATGCCACATTGTACTCCTGAGGGAAGAGGAAAAATTAAGGTGAGTTTTTCTATTACCTGCATTTTTAAAAAAAATGGAAATCACAAAAATAACCAATATCTCTGATACCACTGATAGATGAAATCAGACCTGAATGGCTAAAAAAGTGGCAAGTCCAATGTCCCCATATGCGCCCTGCCCCTGGGTCACCGCCACACCTATCTCTGCCTGTGACTGTCCTGATGTTCCTGCCTGCTCCCTCAGCTCTCTTCACACCTTGGTCCCTCCTCTCAGGCCAAGGCACACAATCACACCCATACAACCAACACAAACCAAGCCACAATAACTCACCCTGTCCCACAAGGGACCCAACCAGGGCCACCTGCCATCCACCATCAGGGTGGAAGATAACAACTCCAAAGGGCCAGAGAGACAGAAAGACACCTCCTTCTTAGGCCCAGGGAAGAACCCTGTTTGGGCAACTCCAGAGCCCACCACTGGCCTCCAAGCTGGCAGCAAAGGCCCCAAAAAGCACAGTATCCGCAAGCCCAGCACAACCTGGTTATGCCCCACAACTTTCATCTTTCCTCCAGAGCAGCCCCAGGACCTTCCACACAGGTCCAGAGATAGACTGAGAGGACCAAACCAGCCCACACCCTAGCAGTCCAATGTCCAAGGGAGGTGCAGATGTTAAAAAGCCACTCATGGTCACTCAGACATCTGACACATCACAACCAGCCCTAAATGCCAAGCAGTCCACTGTGCCATCATCCTACCACTGGCTCCAATGACACTACCAGGTACCTGAATTCTGAGGCCCCTGCTGGCCCCAGCCACTCCACCAGCCCTGCAGGCTCCCATTGCACTGTCAGTACCAGCTCTACCAGGCCCAGCACACTTTGCATCCATGGTGGCTTTGGTCTCTGGAGTCAGGGCTGCCAACCACGAGGCCTCCGAGACCACTGCAGCTTCAGCAGCATCTCCATCTCCCACATAGCCTCCATATCCCCAGCATTCTCAACAGACTTCCTAGCCTCCATGTCCTCCACACGCTCCTGCACAGCCTCCATGTTCCCAGCAGCCTCCTTGTGGCTTCTGTGGCCTTCAGGCTTACATTTGGGCTTCCTGGGCATTCCCAGAGCTTTGTGGCAATCCAGTGGGCCTGTCAGTACTATATCAGCCTCCCAACTTATTCATTCCATCAATGAATGTTTTAATATGCATAGAAATGAACCCAATAAATAAAGGTAATTTTATCAGTTGCACTACTACAATTATTATAACAATAACAATAGGTCATTATCTATTATATTGTTGCTGCTTAAGTGTAATTATAATGTAACCAATCAAATGGAAGGGATGATTTGTATATATCAATAAAGAAGGCTTGTGACCTTACTCCTCTTTAGCACTACCCATTGGGTCTCTAGCATTACCCATTGGATCTACCGTATTGGTCAATAAATCAATTTATGCTTCAACCCATACATGTCCTGGTCTCCGGTATTCAAATACACATACAAACCCCTCTGGATTCCAGATATGGGCATCACATACTTGCTCAACTGATAAATGGCATAAGTGAATTAATCTTCACGAAATTATACCACAATCAACACTTCAACTTCAGTCCCTTCAGAACGCTTAACCATGGAATTTCTTAAATTCAGCCACAAGTTAACTAAAGGGTCCACAAATTTGTCTAAAGGTTTTTTCTCAGCTTCTATTAGCATTTGATGCACACTTGGTGGAACACAATGGATGGCCTTTTCACTGACTGCATTAAATCAAGGCGCTACCCTTCTAAGGAAGATATTTCTAGTCATCTCATGGACTTCTTTCCTTGATCAACAGTAAAAAAATTAATTCTAACAGACCTAATAATTATTTTCTTTTCTGCTGATTTGCATGCAAGTTTTAACTGGGTTGCTGGTGTTTGTTATACTGTTATATTTAAATTCATATATTTTGCTGTTTTTCATTTTTATTCATCTTGGCTGTTATATGTGGAAAAGCAGAAAGCATAAATTTGAAAACTAAATCAATATAAGTAGTATAAATATTCAGCACCAAATATCAAATTAATTATAAGCATACATTAGTACCTAAAAGGAAACACCCCATATCCCTGAACTAAAAAAGGTAGCATGATGTGAAAGCTATATTATTAAGTTATGACTGCAGGATAAAATATATTTTTACAACCAAGTCAAAACATCTGCAACCCATGCAACTCCTACAGCTATGGGGAGCCACTGCATAAAAGGGAGGCAGCAAATCAGAGACCAAACTTTAAAACAATATTTGGAATGTGCAACTGTGCACATGCATTTGCAATTATCCAACTAACAATTTATTTGCAAAATACAGCCAATGAACTCAGGGTTTTTAAAGTTTATTTAAATTTGACATTTTAGAACTGTATAAGGCTGCCCAACTCTATGACAGCTCTGGGTAGTATATAGTAAAAACAACCATACAATACAATTAAAAACAAAAATCACCCAGATGCTAGAGGAAAAGCAACCATTAAAAGGCACTCAAATACGACCTGCCACCCACTCTAACCCAAGCTTGGGAAAAAAGTCACGTCTTTAGAGCCCTTCTGAATATGGTCAGGGTGGGGGCTGGATGCATCTGTGGGAGGGGGAAGGGATGGTGTTCCAGAGGCAGGAGCTGCAATGGAGAAGGCACATTTTCTAGGTCTCAGTAGATGACAGTCCTTAATGGAAGGGGCCTGGAGCATGCCAACTCTATCCAATCATACAGGTTTAGCATGCTGATGTCACTGAGAGGAAATCCTTTGCTAATTTATATTCATCATATGTTCCTTGAGCATACTGCTACATTTATTCATTTTATTTATTTACGCAATTTATCTACTGCCTCAAAAGACTTGTGACAAAGGTCAGTGATATTCTTTCTCTCTGAAAGATGGAAGAGCCAATCCTGAAGGACCTGTAGATTTAATGTTAGGAAACTTGAGCAGATTGGAGCAAAACAAACACTGGGCACTTACCAGTTCATGAGCTGAATACCTAAACACAATTCACATGAAGTAAAACCCATTGAGTAAATTTGTACAGCCTTGCATATAAGCTACAACGTTTTAGAACAAATGTCCCAGGACTATGCCGATTTTCTAAGAACCACCTACCATGAGAACAGTTAGGATATTTTGAGCTTTTCCTGTAGGGGCAGTACCTCACTTAGGGATGGATCATTTCCCCCCTCTTCCTGAGCCTTTTCAGCATCATTAATCTGACACCACCCACAAGCAGAACTTTTGAAGTTTAATTCCATTCCACATAATTAAAACACAATGCAATGGAGACGATTATTCAGCGATAAGACCTG
>NW_006535173.1:99119-112213 GCF_000186305.1 Python bivittatus | reverse complement strand
TGCCATACTGACATAAATGAACATTTGCACAATATTCTAATTTTTTGAGTTTCACCTGTAGTGTGAGTTATTATGCTAGCATGCATCTAGTTGATAACGATAATATATTAAACTTGTATGCCACCTGACTCCTAGCAACCTGGGTGGATCACAACAATCAAACAAAGAAATTAAGAATGAAATCAATAAAAGATAAAGATAAAAGATGGCAAGCACGATGAAGGGAGGGGTCTCACTCTTCCTCACCAAAGGCCTGGGTGAAGAGCCAGGTCTTCACGTCTAAACAACAGAGTGGGGCCATCTGGATCTCAGGAGGAACCTCATTCCAGCGGGCAGGCACTGCTACAGAAAAGGCGCACTTCTGGGGTCCTGCGTGCACCAACACCAGTCAGAACCCTGAATTGCACATGGGAGTAAACTGGCAACCAGTGCAGCTTGCAAAGCAGAGGCATTACTTGGGTGTACCAAGGCATGCCCATCACTGCTTGTGCCTCTGCATTCTGGACCAGTTGAAGTTTCTGGGTAGCCCCATGTACAGCTTGTTGTGGTAGTCAAGCCGCGAAGCGATGAGGGCACGAGTGACTGTCTGACAGGTCCCCCATGCTCAAATGTTGAGTTTCTATGTTATTTGTAGACGCATCTTCTAGAAAGCACTTGACCACATAATCCTGCTGTCAGTGAATGAATCAAAAAGATACGAGTGCATGCATACAATTTGTTTTTGTATATTCAGATAACTGAGTTAAATGTATTTAAATTTCAAAAATGAAACTCTACAGTGCAGATCATAAATGTACCATTGTACCCATTGAGAATAGGGCAATCAGCAAGTGCTGTTTTTTTATGGATTTTTTTTTATTGGATACAAATAGCATTCCTGCTTCATTTTTAATCAAGTCTTATGTTACATATTTATGGTTTTTATGAATAAAGAAGTTTGTGGCTTGCCCTCACCAAGCATAAAACACTAAATTAATCCCATGAACCATGCAATCACAACCGGCTAGCGAGACAGTTATAACTTGAGTATCTGGTTGGATAATGATATTCTGAGACAAGTTAATGTATTAACTTGTGGTATGTAGAAGATTCTTGTTGCATTTTGGCACCTCCCAGGCATCCATTGCTATCCAGGGATGATGTGAGCTTACATTTCAAAACAAAAATGTTGCTTAATTATTTATTGCCTTAGCAGCTTCAAGTCATTTAAATTTATTCTCATGGTAATTATCAATAATAGGATTTTAAACAGTAGATAAAAGTTGATAATTCAGCAATGGAGTTTGATTCAACTAAGGAAATCCTTCAATTGGCATTTATTGCTATATACCATTGTTTTATATTGTGACAGCTAATATCTTTCAATGTAGAAGATAGCTCTTTCAGGTAGGTGTGGAGTTTGAAGAGTAGGAGGTAGAAGAACAACTTGTTCTGGGAATTATACATCATACGTGTAATTTTGTAAATTATAAAAAGAATATACCTAATAATGCTATTGTAGTTATTAGTGCTGGTAAAAAGGAATCTTTTTGCTTGAATGTTTTTTGCCCCCATCCTTGAATGCAAGAAGTCTGAGCTGATGTTCCAACTTTGGGATAGCAGTAACTATTTTGTGTCACATTGAAATGATACTAGGGGTAATTTCCCTTTCTCATTTACTCTCACCATTTTTGTAGCAGCTTATATTTATAAGTTTCAATGGAACAGAGTTCCTTGGCTCCTTCTTGCTTAGTTCCAGGGGGGGAACACATCCAATCTGCAAGAATGACCCAGAGTAACCAGTTGGTAGTTGATACCCTGACATCCTGATACTATTATTCTTACAGATGCCTTTTTCTGTAACATTAATTTGAAGTAGAAACATGCAGGTAGTAAGCATTTATTTGACTACACTAGTGAATAATTTGAGGACTGATTTGCTCTTTAACTGGGAAGGTGTTGCATTTGTCACCAAGACTGGAGACTTTTTGGCCATATCATTGAAAACTTCATGAAAGTTGATGTGTCATCATCCATAACTGATGGCTAGATCACACCCCCTTGAGCTCAGATCCATTTTAGTTGTGTGTATGATAGTGGGACGCTGAAAGTCAACCTGTGTCTTTTCCCCAGTCATCAGACAGGAGACATGTTCATCCCTCATCAGATTATTCTCAGAAAAATTGATTTTCTTAAGAGGTATGGACTGGTTCCAGCCTTCTTTCTCTTCTAAGACTACCTCAGAAGGAGATTGTAGCTGTAATCTGTCTGGTTTATACATGCCCAGCCCTGACTCTTCAATGAAGCTGTACATGCTCTGGATATGTCGGTGTGGGCAGATCCTCATGCATTTAGGAATAGGGGCATGAAAGTTGTACCCAGGTAGCCTCAGTAGCAAATACAAAATTATGGTCAGGGTAACAAGTTTTTTGAGTAAACTAAAGGCCAAAGTGCAGTAATAGGACTGCAGATCAAATAAGGCCTGTGCTGTCTTATGAACCTGAAGCCATTCAGTACCCCTTAGGTAAAATCTTTGAGTCATGTTTGACCAACGGGGCTTACATGGATATGTGAATGTTATTTTCTTAGCACAAAGAAGTAGTTTACCTCTGCTGCCTTCTGGGACATTTTTTCGATTTCCCAGTCTTGTCTATCATCATACAATTTCTGGGTGGCCTTCCATCCAAGGACTACCTGACTCTGCTTAACTTTTTCAAGATTAGCCAACGTCAGCTGGGTACTGCCACCTCCTGTGACCAGTAGTGATTCAGAAGAATTAAGTTTCTTTATATGTATTGTATCTTTAAAAGTATCTTTATAATTTAATATTTACACATTTTAATCAGTGGTCTTTTCCAGCCCATTTTTGAGGGGATTGATTTGCCTGCATCGATCTGTTACCATTAAATTGTTTAAATGGCAGTTATTTTCATAACAACAAAGCTATGTCATTGAAAATAATGATAAACATTGAATCATACAGAGGTAAAGATAAAGAAACATACAGATATAAATATCTTTAGTTGAACAGATGTAGTTGTTGTTGTTTAACAATACTTTTATTTTACAGTGTCAGTTTTGTGACAAAGCCTTTATGAACTATTCCTTCCTGCACAGTCATTTGCAGCGTCGCCATTCGGAAGAACCGCTCACTGGTGAGTTTTTGATAAATAAATAAATAGGTTTCAGAACTGACATCCAAACCATAATTTTTCTTGTCTGAAAAAGGCAAACAAATGCAGTGGGTGCTACTCAGAGAATGAGGAGGGGGCCTGGTTTAGAGAGCCATTTAATTACTAGGAAGTCTAGCATGCTTATTACTTCTGCCAAAATGCAAGGACTTACTAGTGATTAAATTAAAAAAAATTAAAGTGAATTGTACAAATGCAGTTTGTACAATTTGTGTGTGTGTGTGTGTGTGTGTGCACGCATGTATGGCTTATATCTAGATACAGTATTTTTAAATTTAGGCTTTATTTTTTAATGAATTTTAAATTTTCATTTATGATCAGAGGAAAGGATCTGTTATGAAAAAGATACTTTATAATATATGAGTAAATTGATCTTGGACTGTAAATAAATAAATGATGTGACTATCAATATGAAATCAGTGTCTGTATTTGCTTTAAAAGGTGTATCAAATGTGCTTATCCATCAGTGCATCACAAAACATGCCTTCTTATATGAGTATGACTTTATATCTATGAAATTATAACTTTAAAAAACAGTTCTAGGTTGATTCCATTAATAAAAGGAAATAAAGATAATTTCAACTTATTGTGTGGTTCTACTACCAAAAGCATTTAATGCTTCACCCTAGCATTATGTAGCTATTACTCATTTTCTTTTCTGTGAGATAATTGGACATAATTTTCTTTTCTGCAATGTAACAGGTCACAATTTTCTTTTCTGTGACATAAATGGATGTAATTTTCTGTGACATAATTGGACTCTGTGTTTTAATAGTTTGGAAATATTTGCATAAAGCAGAGGTAAATCAAAGACAGTCTATCTGTATTCTACTTTTTAAACAAATTGTTTACTTCCAATTATTGCAGCTTCTGACTGATTAAATTGTAGCGGATTGGTTTTAAGGTGCTAGCTCAAAAATAGATCATCATATGTAATTTTTAGGAGCTTAATTGTCTTCTCAGATACAGTTGTTTTTCTTTCACATGCAAGGGCTTAAATTTAATGATCACAGACAGTATGGATAAAGAGAAACCTAGGCTATCAGTTCTCAGCTGCAAAACCTCTAGTATGATCTAATGGTCATACGGATTTTTGCAGCTTAGATCTGCAATTTAACATTTCTGGAAGAGTGAAAGTTGATGTGAAGAGCATCTCCTCACAATATTCATTACAAATATTTGTTTTTCTCTATAGGGTTGATCTTTTGACAGGGGTAGGCGGTGTGAATGGTTCAAAATGTTTGAAGGGTTCAAAACTGATTGAGGATAGCACAGATTGTTTACAGCCTATGATGTTATCAGGGCACCCAGAACTTAGCCATCATTCATTTATTTTGTGTATGTATATGTATAAGAAAGAGAAAAAGGCTTAATGAAGCAAAACAGAAAACTGTGTTGGTCTTGGGTTCAGTTTGACAGGATGTCTGTCATACAAATTCTTCAGCATTGTGGCTGAGGAGAAATCAGTCAAAGTGGTTGAAGGGGAATATGCCAAATATAGTTTCTTTGATTTGTTCACTCACTGTGATCATGCTTTAAGATTGGATAATACTTATATTTATTGTTATTTGAGATGGAGTTCAACTATGCTGGGGAAGGAGTTATTCCTGTTCCTTTCCTCCCACTGCTCATTCCAAAAAGAAGAGTGGGAAACCTGTGACCCTCTAGATGTTCTATTGGCAGTCCCAGTGAGTATGTTCAATGTGAAAAAAGCTGTGAGCTGTAATACAGGGACATTTAGAGGGGTGTAAGTTCCCCACTCTGACTTAGGACGTGATTGGGGGATGTTGCATTTGAAGGGAAGAGTGATCTGAACTCTGATAATGGAGAATTTTCTCGTAGGCTAGTATTTGTAAAGTATGTTAAACTAATGATTGCAAAAGTAACTCATGGTTTTTCTAGAGTGTTTATTGTTAAAGCAGCTTGGAGGGGTCCCTGTTGCATCTTTCAGATGACAGTGTACTGAGGAAAGTACCTAGCATTATAATCCACAGGAAGAAATCATACTTCAAATGTCTGTGTAGGTAGAACTGCATTTCTCTGAAGTATATTAACAGGCACTATCACCAGTATGCATTCTTTGAAGCAGATCAGAAGAAAAAATCACAGACTGATAAACTGCAGGAGGAGATCAACCAACTGAAGGAACAGTTAGAACTTACCAGGTCTCAGTTAGAAGCTGAGCAGCATGCCCATATAGCCAAACTGTCTAAGGTAGGGCATATTCTGTACCACTCAGTTTTTAGGTATCATTCAGTTATATGTTACTAATTAAGATTATAATTCTAAACCAGTATCAACAATCAAAGAAGAAAGTGGCTAGCCTTGTCTAGTACCTTTACACTTTACAGAATGAAAAAGTGGATGGAAAAAGACCATTGACTTTCATCTTAGATTTGGTGGTCACATACAAAATCTGGACCCCTCTTATACATTCTTTGAGAAATTCCAAAGAATTGTCTATACTACCCATGGATTTTATCAAAAACATTTTTCTCAACAAGCGATAGAATTTCAACTTTGCCTTTTCTGTTTTTATTTAAATCAATCAGTACCACTACAACCTGAATATTATCTGATTCATGTCTGGTTTTGATGAATCCAGCTTTATTATTCTTGACCACTGAAAAAATCACTTGCTGAAATCTGTTGTCCAAAACAGCATTTAAAATTTTAATGTCTGCATTAATCAGTGAATGGATGTTACATAAACGTAGCGTATAATATTTAGCAGATTTGGTATAACTGTGATAGGTGTTTCATTAACTGAAGATGATGATACTCCAGCGTGATGTTGTCCTAGCAACTAGCCAGGTTAAAGGGAGTCAGTATACATTTTCACACAGCACCATTTCCACTACAAATCTTTTTCACTGCTCAGCAGTCCTCTAGTTAGATTGAAATATTTTACAATCCATACATCACACTAAATTATGATAAGGTTTGATTGGTTTGGGATTAGCATCATTATCAGTAGGCAGGAATTGTAGAAAAGGACCTTCTGGGGCAAGATTTCTCAGAATAACTTCATTCAATTTCAGGAATATGAAGAACGCAGGTCCAAAGAGGAGGAGATTCGACAGTTATTTCACAAGTGGAAAGAAGAAGAAAAGGAAAAATTGGCCAGTGAACTTGAGAAGGTGAAAGAGATGTTTATCAAGGAATTTAAAGAATTAACTGCAAAAAATTCAGAATTAGAAAATGTAAGTAACTGAAAAATTGGATGGTGTTCTTTATAACATTGGAGAAGACGTGAGAATTTCTAAGTGTAGAACTTTGTAAAAATCTTAATATACTGATCTATCTTGCCACAACAAATTCCTTCCTTTCCATTCCACTCCCATTCCTGCTGAGGGCTGTTGGAATAATCCTCAAGCTGAGGACTGTTTTCATCAGCAGCAGCTAAGGCTGTGCCTCAGAAGTCCTCCAAACAGAACGAAGGGCCCTGCTCATCAGTTCTGGAGAGCTCTCTCTTCTCTTCCCCCTCACCCTACTTATTGGTTACTTTCCTGGAAAGGATCTGAGGGGTTTAGTTGAGCACACATCCCTCTGAACTTAAAAAGAAATAATTGTACTTTAGTTTATATTTCTGTGGTGGTTTATTATTTAAATAATTAGAATTCAAGAAAATGGCTAGATTTCCAATATAGGGATTGGTGGTAATTGCAAAAAATACTCTGCTGTTTAGAAGTATTTTCTAGCAGAATATACCAGCTTATTCATCTTTCAAAAGAGAACTTTGAATTTATTATTGCTGCTGTTGTGCCCCTCTTAGCATTTGCTAGAAGTACAGAAGTCCAACCAACATCTGAAATCCAATTTAGGCACATTAAAAGATACCTATGAATTAACAGAAGAGAAGCATCAAACTGCTATGGATCATCATAACATAATGCAGCTTCTTGAAAAACAGGTAATTTAACACAAATGTCAGGCATTGTGATTTCAGACTCCAGGTCCCATGTATCTAGTTTAAACAGGGAGACAGAATTAACATGCACGTGGCCTTCCCTCATCTCCTTGTACGTTGCACACTGTTCCCACCAATTCCAAGAATGAACATGCTGGCTGGGGATGATTGAAATTACAGTTCAATTCATCTGGGGACCTGGGCTAGTGAAAGCAGAATTAGATATCTCAGGTATGTTGATCTGCTACTTCTACTTACTTAAGGGAAAGATTAGTTTTCAGTCTCACCAGGTTATATATTTCCTTCCAGAGTCAGGATCAGTTGTGCTTTAAATTGTTAAAAGGTGGTTTCAGTTTTTTGTCTTGTTCTAAAATATGACATAACGTATACCTGGGTTGAGTGGACTATTTGCCTTCTTTCATCTGAATGGCAGATTCCCCGCCCTTAATGCCATAACCTCTGAGATACCCCCATCCCCCCCACCCCAGAGTTTCCCACAAACCCTTGGAATCTGATTTTTGATAAGTAGGTACTCTAGAACTTCCAGAGCACAGCTGCATTATTGGTAAGATCCCAGACATCAAAATTGCAAGCTAAATTAGTTCATAACATCTACTGTGGATTCAAATGAAGCAGTCAGCTGGCTCAGTAGCCCAGACATGAGCATGAAATGATCTAGGCAGCTAACTTGGGCACAGAAAGCAAAAATAAATTAATTTCACAGTGTGGTTCTAGTCTCAGATAACCCATTTGAATTTACTTTCTTAGTATAAGCAATATGGACTTATTTAATAACTGCCACGTGTTCACCCTTTAATGTTAAGGTAGTATAACGAATTGTGATGTTATGCCAGTATCACAGCTTTTACGCTCCATGGCTGCTTTTCTGGTGCGGTAGTTCATACTGGGACTTCATCTGTATTGCGAATTTGAAACAGGTTGATACTTGGATTTCAATAAAACAAAATTAAGAAATATAAAATTAAGACATTGTTCAAATTATTCCACTTGTTTTATGTAGGAAGCTAAGTGGTCTTCTAAGGTACAAGCTCTTCAGGAAGAACATGAAAATGAAAAGCACCAGGTAAAGCTGAATGGAAGCTTCCTACATAGCATTAAATTATGTAAAAATGGATATTTATTACATGAGAACTTGGTAAACCATTCAGAATGGCTGTTTAAAATCCACTTTAGATATGTAAATTTTCATTCACCCATCCTCCTCCCACACTTTCTCAGTGAAGCTGCATGAAGCTATTTCACATTCACTTCTTTTATTGAAAAATAAGCTGCAGAATGCAGGAGTATGTGCCTTTTGATACAACAAGACTTACTTTGAACTTGCTCAGTTAAATTCAGATTTTTCTCTGTGAATGTTTGAGCTGGTAAAGCCAAGAATTCCAATGGGGACACCTCATCTTCCCCCACAGAAGTGTTCTATATATGACAGAGGTTATGCAGGAAGTACAGGCTAAAGGCTATCTTATAAACCATGAACAAGGTAAATATGTGGGGTTTTATCTGTATAAAAGGAAGACTCAGGAAAGGAGTTTCGCAAAATGGAGAAATGTGTAATGATGCAGTTAAAAGTGTCACACAATATCAGGATATCTGCCTTTCATTTTTTTTCAAAGGAAAAAAGCTGCAAACTATACAGTCTGTTATGCCCATAATGCAGTTGTCTGGTTTTGACTGATTGTGATATCTACACAAATCTTTTGTGTGTCATCAGAACCCTGTTGAGTAAGATAGGCACCCTGATGCTCTCTTGTTGTTGTTGAGAGGGCCCCAAATTGCCTAACCATACCAAAGAGGACAAAAGAACAATAAATGGATTATCTAATTCCTTTAGAGAATAAGCCTGTTTTGTAGATCTAAATTATTTCTCATAAAAGGGAAATGTGCCAGTTAACTTCCCATAGCAGATATATTTCCATTTCCTATAACTGAGGGGGAGCAGGGTCCAACCTTTAACCTTTATGAACAAAAAAGGTTAACCTGGAAGGAGGAAAGTTAGACCAGTAATTTTATTTTAGGTAAGACACATTTAGCATAAGATAAACATAAGGTTTCTAGTTACATTTAAACCAATTGACTTTTTCATATTTGACCTATTCAGCTCACATCTCAAATAGAGAAGCTCAAAGCATCAGTGGCTGAGGATCTGAATACGAGCAACATTTTCTATAAGAAGAGGCTAGAAGAATTAGGACAAAAGCTGCAAGAACAGAATGATCTTATTATTACCCAGAAGCACCAGGTCTGTTCCATGTAATGGTGCCCTTTTAAAATACCAGAGCATGGGCAAAAGGCCCATCTTTATAAAAAGTAGAAAAATATGGATGGAATTTTAGTAACTACACAAGTAAATATTTTCTAACCTTATACACTTCTCATTTTGCTTTCTTACAATCAGTGATTCTGGTTCCTTTAGTACTTAGGGTGGTTGCAAGTTAGCAGTACGGCATGGCTGCTAAAAGGTGAATACAAGTTTAGGCTGCATCTGGGCATTGCTTTTTAAAGAATTAGTCAGAAAAATGGGAAAATGTGCAGAATATGAACGATCAGGGGTCTGGAGACTCAGCTTTACAAGAAGAGGCTTAGGGAGCTGGGCTCAACAGCCAGAATTTGGATGGATGACTGTCAGGAAATTCCAGGACCATGAAGTCACTAGAACCAGTTCTTGAAGGTCCTTTTTGTCACTGGGCCAGCCTTGACGGTACTATAATGAGCCAACTAATTATAGCCAGGAATAGTCTCCTCTTTCTCTCCAAGAGAAAGCTACTATACGTGCTTGTCCTTATTACTGGGACCAATTAAGAGCTGTTCATCTGGAGGGGAGACCTTGTGCAGGGAGCAGGTATTGCAACAGCATCATTTGGGTTCCCATCTGATAGGCTGGGGATGAAGTCCTGTAACCTATCTGGAAGCATTTACTTCTCACCTTATTTTGTCCAAATGGGAGATGCTTAGCTAGCACTGTACAAGCAAATTCTCATTTCTGTGTGTGTCTCCACTGTTTTCTATCTCTGTAATTTCAGATAGAGAAACTGGCTTCAAAAAAACCAGTAGAAAATTTAAAGTCATCTGAGGGTAAGTGGGAATTTTAAGGAAGAAAGTTTAAAATGTGCCATAAATATTTTTTTTCTTTATTGTAAAACTGCTTCTGAGAAGAAGAAAAAAAAACCCTTGTTTGGAAATATATGTAGCTTATATCCTTTCACTTTTGTGTCCTAGTGAAAGCTTCAGTGCAAAATGTTCAGCCTAAATCAAGCCCATCATCTGTGCGTGGTAGGTTTCTGTGATGGATATGTAAATCCTTAGGTATTGTCCTCTGGGATAATAATAAGTAAGCTAAATTTAATTAATGGAACAATCTTTTTTTTTTTTATTAAGCTGTTCTGAAATATATTGGAAGGATCAGTCACCGTATTCATTGATGTAAATGTAACTTGCTGGCATTTTCTTTCTGTGTAATAATTACTTCTACTTAAACTCAAAATTGAAGGTTTTTTACTTTAGAGCATAAAACTTCATTGTAATCAAATTAATTTGTGGCTGGCTCAATAGATTTTGGAATTGAAGCAGAAAATCAATCCTTTCTCCCAGCTGTAAGAATATTATATTATCAAAAGAGCATCCAGAATCAGCCGTCTAAGGTTAGTTTAATCTGGAGCAAGCACCTTGAATAAAGTTGCAATAATAGGACATTTTAAAAAAAACTTAATTAAAATGTGTTTTATCTCAAGTGGTTTCTAAATATGCAAAAGATGTGAGAAAATGGATACGCTGGGAGGCTTGTTGAGAGGCAGCGTAGTGCTCACAGGTGCCACTGTGCCTGCAGAACCATCACCCATGCTTTGCAAAAGGCTCTGGTAGATCTTGGGATTTATTTCATTTGTAACATTTAATTGCTTTTCTACTTGGCCAGGAGCACTTCAAGGAGAGGAAAGTATGTTTGGAAAGGGATGGTTCTAAAGGAGAAAGTGGAGAGGGTGGAGAGTGAATGAAATGAGGGTTTAGTGGTAAGAGAGAGAATGAGTTCAGAAGAGAAGACTGAACGAACAGATTTGTATTTTTAAGGCTCGGTCCCACCTCTGAGGCATATTCAGGAACAGAGCAAGTTATATATATTTTTGCCTCATTTATTTGCTTGTTATAAAACGGGGTTATGCTAGAGTAGAAAATGTGTTGGTCCAGTGGACTGGTTTTGTATTCCATGGTGCAAAATGCATTTCTACTTTGTATTTTGTAAGTGAGTTGCTTGTCTTTCAGCCTTGCCAGTTTGCCTTTCTGTGCTAATTGGTCAGAGCCATTTTTATGTGGAACCTGAGGCAATTCCTTAAGATGTCAGATGTGCTCATTGGAAACCACAGCTTTGGAAGACTGAATCTCTCTAGCATTTCACATATAACGTTAATGATTATAGAGGTGCAATCTCCTTCAGTGCCAGGAATTGTATCACATGATAGCTGCCAACTCAAATAATTGGATTGTTTAGATCTGAAAGTTTAAGATGTGGGGAATCTTTATCTGTCATTGCTAATAGCTGCTCAATTTCCTCCACTTTGTACAGGTATCAGTGTTATTCTCTCAAATAAGTATAGATCATTACTTGTAATAGCAGATACCGTTTCTTGAAGCTACCTTTGAGTAGCAATTGAATTTTGAATCTTTGCTATTTCTGAACGTACAAAAAAACAGTCTAACATTTGATCAATATTCAAAGTTCTCAGTATTCAGCATTCCATATTCAATCTGGACATATTTAGGTATTTCATTTGGGTTATTTTATTAGTGATTGCCTGTTTAATTTCCACAGGTTTTTCTATCTCTGTGTGTCTCTCTTCCTCCACCTCCACATTCTTCTTGCCTTTTTATAATTATTGCTTTAAAGTAAAATTTGTAAGAACATAGGTATCCACAACAAACTTAAGTGACAAATGAGGAAACATAATTTGCAAATTTCCTACTTGTGTCTTGATACTAGGTGCAAATAGTAAGCTGCCAGGTTTGCATTGCACCACATGTATTATTACAGCCATATTCTGTGTTGCAATCCTCACAGTGCAGTCCATTGAAGCTTTTCTAAATTGGATGGTTGAACACCTTATTTCAGCTTGGGCCTTGGGATTTTCTCATTACAAATTTTTGAGGATAAAATTTCTCAGATTTGCTTTGAACTGTTACTAGTAAAATGATACTTCCTTTGATGGATTAATGTTTTGACATGAGCACATGGACAGTGTGTTGGCTAGAAACAGCCAAAACACTTTTTACTCAGCCTTTGCTTTTTATGGCTTAGTATATCTATCAGAAGAGGATCAGCTGTTTAGGAATTGATTAATACAGCCTTAAGGCAAGAGTAGAGATTGAATTGACTGTTTCTGCAACCTGACTCAAATAATCTTTCTCCCCAGTCCCCGCAATATCTGTATATGGCGAGCAAAATGGTGTAAGGAAAAAGATTCTAAACCCAAATCCTAATTTCTGTTGCACTGTATGACGGCAGGAGGAAAAAAAGCAAATCTCCTCATGACCTTATTGGTTTAAACCCCAAAACATACTATCTATCCATTCAACCTGCAGTTGTGATTAGTGGTTGAAAAACAAATTGTGCATGATAATAAATATTTCACATGTGCATATCTCTGTAGCTATAGGCAGGTTACAATTTGTATAAAGTTGATCATGAGTTACTGCATTTGATTGGGCTCTAATCAGAAGATGAATATGCACGTGGTACTATTCCATACATTTTTTAATGGTTTTCATTCTCTGGGCCTTATCTTGACCTCTTTCTATCCTGTCTGTCTCTTTGTTTCTGCCGTTATTGATGTGTTTCCTCATTATTAGAACAAGCCCTCTTGGTACCCATGCTGGAGCCCATAGAGGAGCTTCCAGAGAATGAAAAAGGTAATCAACAGGACCAGTTGAAGCTTTTGTGGCCTAAATTCTTCTTGCATTACGTATGTGTGTGTGTGTGTGAGAGAGAGAGAGAGAGAGAGAGAGAG
>NW_006535173.1:44908-58056 GCF_000186305.1 Python bivittatus | reverse complement strand
TCTTTCTTTCTTTCTCTTTCTTTCTTTCTTTCTTTCTTTCTTTCTTTCTTTCTTTCTTTCCCCATATTTATTTATTTAAAAGGTTTGTACAGCTGTCCATCTTATGTAACATAACCCATGGCAGTTCACAACAGTAATAAAAACCAACAAAACAGAACATTCCTGACACCCCAAACACAGCACACACCCACATATGTTTAACACTGTAGAGCTTCCTTGGGCTCCAGCCTCGCATCACCCCAAGGCTTGCAAGAAAAGCCAGGCCTTCACAGCTTTTTGGAAGGCCATGAAGGCAGGAGCCTGCCAGATCTCATGGGGAAGCCAAAAAGCAGATATGAATAGGTGCAGGATGGTACCTTCATTCATGTTTTCTAGCTTCTGTGTTGGGATGTGCAGACATCAGTAGACTTATTTCCATGAATTTGTCTAAAGACCATTTAACACTCTCCTGGCGATTCCTACAATTTGTAGAATACAGTTAAATTGTTTAACTATGTGCTGTGTGAAGCATGTGAATTATTTAACTCTGTACTATTTTTTGCTTTTAGCATCCCTGAACAATCCTGGAGTTTAATATTATAAGAGAGGAATGTTGAGTCTTATATTCCCCCTTTACTTACTTTGTTTCTAAAAAACCCCCCAAGCATTTTGTAAGTTTTTCTCACTGGGAGAAAACTGGTTGGTTGGGTGATTGTGCTTGCATTTTTCTATCTCTACAACATCCCTTTTGAAGCTTAGTGACCAGAACTATTCCAAGTCCCCAATATTCTTTTCCTGATCAGTTATAGCCAGCTAAGATGCTTATTTACAATGAATTACATGTAATATTTTAATATCTTTTCCACTTGGGAGCCCACCACTTTCCCTTTAAGTGTTAACCATATAAACTGATGTTGTCATCAACTTTAGCCACTTCACTGCCCACCTCAAACTCTAGGAAATAAATTTCTTTTAATGATCACTGCCTGAAGCCTTATTGTGTGTTTCTTGGCGTATACCATCAAGCCACCTATCATGTGAAGCCAAGCATATTAAAGGAAAACATGGAGCAGATCAATTTCTCAAGACTAATTTGACTGAAGTGAAACTGGGATGGCAAAGATCAAACAAAGGTCATAGTGACAAAGAAAAGTTTATTCTCATTTTGCTTATGCAGCCAAGAAATAAAAGGGAATGTGGACCAGTGTGAAAATGATTTCAGATATGAGGTGCAGCTAATGCTTTTCCAAACAACATATAATGGGCACTACACTCCTATGGCAAAAAATGTTTGTGACAAAGTGTACCATTGTACAAAAACTGAATGAAAAGATTATTTTGCTTCTTCACACCTAGAACCATGAAACCACAGCTAACTATATCCCCAGAGCTTTAAGAATTATGCAAGAAGAAGAGCTGAACCAGTATGTACTATATTTACTTGATGCTCCTGTTTCTACTTGTTATAAGGATTGACAGGGAAACTAACCAAGGTATGAACCCCTTGAAAATCAAAGTGGGAAGGTAAACTATTCTGCTCAACCCTCAAGCTGTTCTACTATAAGAATTAGGAATTCCTTTTGAGCTTAATTGCGATTTTTCCACCTATGATGGAACACCCACAAGCTTGAATTTTAAATATAGCAGCACCAACACTTCTACAACCATCAACACATGACTGGTCTCCCTATCATGGCAATTATTATTGCTTTTAGTTAGTTTCATAAAGTAGTCATGTGCAAATTGAAGAGTCTTTGATTACAAATACCTAATTCTGCAAAAAATCTAGATATTATTCATGGTTCTGGTATATAAGCCATTTTTGAGGTGACCTTTAACAATGGTGAAATTCTCACCATTGAGAATTTCACCAATAGTGAAATGATCGATTTCCTGTGATAGAGTTCTTCAGTAGTTTCTGAACTGTCTGAAATTGCTGAAGGTGAAAGGTATCAAAAATAGTCTATTGTTAGGATATTTATGGTTCAGTTTCATTACAAAGCTGCAGCAGTAAATCAGTTCATGCACCAAATCTCCCTAGACTAAGAGTACTGTACAAAAAGTGTGCCTCATAGGCCATATGTGACTTGCCCACATATTTTCTGCATGTCCTGACTGTCTAAGAGTGGGTGGGCCCAACTTGTAAGCACTGCAGGCACTTGAGGTACCCCTTAAAATTCTTGACCCCACCCCAATAAGGGTTTTTAGCTACCCACATTTGGAGTTTGACTCTTGTATTAAGCTTGCTGTGACTTTCAGACCAGTGGAGATTGAACCTTTTTGCCCAAGATGTTGATCTACCACAGAACAGGACAACTAAAAGAATAAATGCAGTTCTTTAATCACGTTTCCATCTTAGTTCTTCTGGTGAAGGCTAAGCAACACTAGTAAGATTTACAGTAGATGTTAGTGTAAATAAAATCTTGGTGGTTGTAATCTGAGGATAAAATAAGGAAAGGGCAGATAAGATCTGCAAAAACTTGCTTTGAAAAGATTTAGGGACCTATCGTGTCAATACAAGAAACAGGAAACAGTTTTTCAGCAGGGAAATCCGATAACCATAGGCAAAATGGGACAAAACCAAACAGAAAATATTTGGACTTTTGTTCATACCAAAAGACTGGGCTCCATTTTAAGCTCTTCTCTTTTGTTCTTTTGAACATATCACTAGTTGTTCAAAAGTAGATGAATGAATTTGATTTCAGTAGAAGCACAAAAGAAATATACTTACTATTTGCCAATTGAAAAAAGTGCACATTACATCTCTTATAAGAGATTTTGCAAAGATCTTGTTAAGTGTCATGCAAAGGCTTAAGTATGTCAGCTGTAAGCCCCTCATTCAAATTTTATCTCTCAGCATGATGTCAATTTCTCCAGAGTGCAACTACAACCTCTAGAATTCCCAGCCAGTATGATGAAAAAATGAGAGAATAATAAATCTGGGTATAATACATATCAGTTGAAATTACATAAATATTGGCATTTGATATGCAGAACCTACTGTTTCCTAGAATACATCTTCTCACATCTGTTCTCTCACATCTGTTCTCTCAAAGACGCTTCTCTCAGCTGAGGAACTTCAATTGTTTTAGCGAAGCCAAAAAACTGTCGCAGAAGTTACTTGGAAAGGGACAGTTTTATGGGTTGATGTTCAGAGCAAACCCTACCTACTCTTTTTCCTGGTTTAGGAACTCCATGTTTGTACACTTGATCATTTCATAAATGGCTAAACAATATGAGGTTCTTTGTCTTTGCTTGATGAGGGAAATATTATTTATACCAATTTATATCACCTTCATCTGAGGCCACCCTTAACTATTGGAAGTTGAAAATATCAATACCCGTCTTTTCTTTTTCTATAGTTTATATGAGCCCAGCTAATATCAGCCTAGCTAATCTTGGCTGATCTCAAAAAAAGCCAAGCAGGTTTGATCTGGTTAGCACTTGGATGAGACACCATCAGGGAATCCCACAGCTACAGGCTAGATTGCAAAGTAAAAGAGAGAGAGAGAGAGAGAGCGTGTGCACACGCGTGAAAGCGCACAAGATGGAATAAGGTAATCCCTTTCCTGCATTCTTGGAGGGAAAAAGATTTCAATTTTAGTTTATTTCTCTTGTGAAGAATGATCCCCAGGAGGACTATCAAGCAACCTAAACACTGTGGAGCTGGTAACAATTGGGTAGAATAGATTTTTTTCATTCCCCAATCTTCAAAAAGCAGTGTACAGCCAATTCACTATCATCTTCAAGGTTGCTGACCTCAAGCTGAGGTTAAATGCCAGAGGAAGAGAAAGGAGAGTCCCCATGCATGGGTGATCAGAGGAGGAGTGAGGCAAATTCCCAGCATGGGAGAATAAGCTGCCCTGAAGCTCTGTAGAGCTTCAAGAAAAAAGACTAGCTTCGATGCAGTTTTGTATGCACCACAACAGCTCTATTAATAAACCAACTGGAATTCTTGGTCTTTTCCAATGTGGTTAGAGCAAGGTGGTCCAGAACTAATTCCAAACTGCTGCAAAGTCCCCATATGGAAGTGCCCTGAATATGAGAAATTGAATCAAATCTCCTGATGAGCAAAACTATGCTTAGGTGCCTTTGGCAGAGCTGAATTGTGGGTATATATTTTTTGCAGCAGTGCAAGATACATCTTTGTAAGATTAGGAAAAAGCTGAAGAAGATGTCTGTGGCAGTACGTTGCCATGAATCAGAAAAATGGCAAGCGAGGAGGAGTGAGAAGTGGGTGGGAAGGAAGGATTCTCTATCTCCTTTACCCATTTCCTTCAACCTCACCCCCCCTTTCTATGCACTCAGATACTGTAGTTGTTTTTTAATTTCCACTGGTCTTTAAAAACTCATCCGTTCAATTACCTAATGTATTGATGAAGTTGAATTTGAACTTGTGAACTTCAAGCATGCTTGGATCAGGCAAACTGGATGGATCACTTTTTAAGGGTTTTTTAAAGCCTCACTATTTTGTGTTTCTTTGGATGGTGATTCTTGCTAAATTTCAAATATTCAAGTATGTATCCCTTCCTGTGATATTTATGTAACCAAAAGTTTTGAGTGATACTTGGCTATACCAAAAGACAATTTCATATACCTTTGCCACATAGATTACATTTTAGACCTATGAAGCCTAACAAGCAGGGTGAGAAAAAAAATCACAATCCCTTTGCTTTGGAAAATAATATTGCTACATATATATATTAATTAAATTGGCTCTGCTTCTGGTCTATTAACAACAATCTCACACATAACAAAATCCAAAAACCAACAATTATATCTTTTTCCCTTTGTGGTGTCATGGAAATCATCTTCATATGTCCTTGCCAGACACAAGAGCAGGGCAAGAAAAAAAGCTCAAAAAAGAAAATGGATGAACTCACATATTTTTTTCTTGCCATTCCCTTCTACTGAATGTAGGCACGGATTTGTAGTCACGCCGGAGAGAACAATACGTGCCCACTTTTGATGGCTGGATTAGGACCAGCACATGAATAATGGAAATGCTTGCAAAGTTGTCTCTTGAAGTAGGTCAGTAAAAAATCCATTATCTGAGGATAGGTGGTCAGTTGAGAGCTGGAGAGAAAGGACCAGGAACTGCCTGCATTGGGGATGTAACATCTGAAACCAGCCTAGGGTGTCTTGGCAACTGAAGTATTTAAACACATATTGCAACCAAGCAGCCATTCATGGAAGAAACCTCAACTATTTATTGACTGTGCTATAAAGGCAAAGACGAACCCAACTAACTTAAAGCGTTCGTTTTTGTTTTTCAGTCCTGAAAAAGTTAGCTGTAGCAAAGTTTAGCCTATTTTACAACTTCTCAGAATGCATATATCGAACATGGTGCATTCTGTCTCTGGCATCTTCTGTATTGACAGCTCATTCCAATATTTCTCAGCTAGGCACAAGCCAGGTGTGTTGCCTGTTAAGCTGGGTTCATTTTGCACTCTGGTCTTTTAGCTTGTCTAGATTTGTAGGAGACTTTTATTTAGTATGCCTGATTTAGTGTTGTCAGATCAAGCTACTGTGAGAAATACAGAAGCTAGAGCAAGGGGAAAAATAATTAGCAATCCTATGTTTGTATATTGCAAGAGCAGAATTGGTGCAAATGCGATAGCAATTAAGACGCCAAGCCCCACCCTGAGAGGAACCATAAATCAAGGACGCATCTGCCAGACACAGTCACAATTAAGGCCATAAGTTACTCTTCTACAGCCAGTTCTAACTAGGGTAGTTCAGACCCTGAGAGTTAAAAACTAGGGCCTGGACAGTGGTACCTTGTCTCAGGGTTGTAAGTTTTCACCAGGCGCCAGCAGATTTTATTTCTTCCACGGTAAGGCTCTACTTTATGAATCTTTCCTACAATTGCCCCATCCGAAGGTTGCTTATGGCCCTAATTCTCTTGATGTTCTGTGAAATGACAACTTTTGTATGCAGATTTAATTCAAGTAAGAGATATATCATTTGATATTATCCATTTAGGCAGCAGTTAAACCCCCTGATTTCACATACAGTTTAATGTTTTTTTGAAGGTAAAGGTAAGTAATAAAATAAGTTGCAGTATATTACCTGGCTAATTACGAACACACAAATCCCCCCCCCCCCAATAATCACAGCATGTATTAAACTGCAAAATGTTTGACTCTGCCTCCAGTTGAGGGCAAAAGCCCTTTTCTGCCCCTAAATAACCCTGGACTGGGCGGCACAACATTTTCAGGATTTGTTTGTTTGTTTTGAGAGAATTTAAGATGCAAAACTGCAGAGGCTTCAGGCACCCATTTCTCTCTTAATGGTCTCCAAATCCCGGCTCATCAGGCCACTTTTTCTGTGTTTGAGGAGGAATTAAGGAGTTGAAGGTTAACCTTAACTCCCATGTCCATCTGTGTTCCTTGCTGCAACAAATGTCCCCCCTCCGACCTAAACTGTGTTCCTAAGTCATTTATCAGCATAACCTTTACAAACACATCTTCATGTTTTAGATATGTAGGGCAAATATTGGTATTCTGTAGTAGTAGCAAAGCTGTCACAAAACAATGTGCAAAAGGAAAAAGAAAATTCAAACAAATTCAAAACAAAGAAATTAACAGCTATCTCCTAGCGGACAAAGTCTGGATCACCTGTATTAGGCTAAGCCTGTGTGAATTTTTTGGGTTTGGCTTAGCGTTTCTATGAATTCTGGTTGGTAAGGAATGGATTATTGGAGGGTGGACATTTTTGCAGGTGTTGAGCATCATCATGTGATGATGTGGGAACAAATGCTCCAAATACACTTCACTCCCAAGCTCTTGCAAGATTTTAATACTGTATACATTTGATTTTGAGGTCCTGCAGACATCACTCTCATTTATGACTTTGGTTCTGTCTGAACCTAGCCTTTTAAGCTTATTCAGCAAAGTGTAATTAAATAAATTCCCAATCACTGGAAGCTTCAAAAAAATCAAGGAAGCTTCTGCCTTAGATCTGAGTCAAAGCCAGTCATTCCCAAAGCTGAACAGTTTCTCTACCCAAAACAGTGGCTTTTTCTTCCTGAGGTGAAGAACTACAAAGGGTTGACTGGGCAGAGAAGGAGAGAGAGAGAGCGAGCTGAGTTCTTACAGAAAATGAAGCAAAAACTTCCTTTATACTTTCCAACTTCAGTGTAAGACTTTTAGAATCTTTTATTGTTATTGCTGAACTGAACTTTGCAAGCTGTATTGGGATAGCATCTGATTTTTTACAATTTAATGGTTTTACAGTTTTATTGTTTTTCTGAAATGGAACTTCTCTTGAGGATATGGAGAGCTAGATATATAAGTTAATGAAATAAAAAACTAAGGCTGTTATCATGAAAAGTCATGAGATGGGTGGGGTGGATGATAGACATTGTGAAGTCAGAAGACAGCGGGGGACCAAATAGGGGAATGCAAGTGAAAACAGAGGAGGTTCCTCCAGTGAAATTACAGAATGTACAAATGGTACATAGGAGAAACACCTGCTAAAGACAGTCATTGAGGCGTGAAGATGATCCACTGTAATAAAAATAACTAGAGATGTCAAAATAAGAAGAACCATCAAAGATACAAGATATGTCATGAAAAAGATTGCTAGGGATTTTAACAAGGGATGTTTCTATGAAATGGTGGGAGGAGAAGTGTTGGAATATTAAAAGTTGAGAGTGTCCAGAGACCCTATATCCTATTTTATTTTGAGTGAATGGAGAAAATATTGGTGCCGCTGAATACAGCATGGACAGCAGGAAAAATGAAAGATTCCAGGGAGGGTGCAACAATAGCATGTTAGCATTGAAAGAGTTTATCACGGGGCACATCAAGACAGATGTAAAATTAATTAATAGAAGAACAAGAATGAGACAAACTGGCCATCGAACATGCTGAAGTGCCATCTTCTCTTCTGAATCTTTGAGAATTCTTGGTGTATCAATGGAAAGAATCAGCTCTTGGTCACTGTTACCTTCATGCTGACCTGTGAATTCCTTTCTCATGTAGTGAAGTCCTCTTTTATAAGCCAATAGAAAAATAATAGCAAAATAATGAAAAGAAGGGGAGGGGAATTTGGCATGCTCAAATGAATATTGTCATCATCATCATCATCATCATCACCCCAGTTTTTAAAAAAGGGAGATCATCTCCCAAAGAAGCATTCCAATTAAGACAGAGCCTCCTCAGAAGCCAAGGAATGTCAGAAAAGAAAAAAGGAAATTTGGAGGAAAGGGTGGAGGCTGGGATGATTCACTGCAAGAAGGCATGGTGGAAGGAAGTTTTTTAGGAACTGAGAACATGCTGAAACACATCATTGCAGGCAGCATAAATTTGCATATGACAGTTAATATGGATAGATGCAAACTATAATTACTGTAATTTAGAAAGAACTGTAATAATTCCTGGAAAGTGCCCTCCAAAAATAGAAGAATGTCCTCCCAGAAGTAGCTACAACAGTCGATAGTGATTGAACTCAGCAACTTGTTCTATATGTGTTTTTATAAATAAAGTTAGCTCGCTTTTCTTATTGCGTGTTTTGGTTTTTAACAGATCTGCACTTCATTTTATGTTAACTTCTGTGAAATCTTAAATTGTAAAGTTTGAGGATACATTTCTAATATAACCACTAGAGGGCAACAAATCCAAAGAATATGTTCGTCACTAGATGCTTGCATATTAATAAAAGATTCTGCATTTTGGCCATTCGCTGCTTTCTCCTGATCTATTTTTCATTATTTTATACTGAAAACCCCCTTCAAATGAAAGGATACTATTAACACTCATATCTGTAGTATTCAGTACTTAATAATCATGTAAGAAAAGTTTGTTTCTTGCTCATTTATTCTCTCAGGTCTATTAATTTAACTTGTTGAAAAGTTCGGGCCTGATTCTTCTAAAGCGGCTTAACAAACATTAATTTAAATATAAATAATTTTTAAAATGTACCAATAAAACATTAAACCACTAAATTATTTGTTTATAAGCCTACATATTAAAATGGTCAAAAATACATAATGAAACACTATATTAAATTAAATGAACCCACAAAAATAATTTAAATAAAATTAAATTAAACTTAAAGAAATAGGACAGGCTTTGTCTGGACTCTAATGGACAGTAATGAGAGAGGCAGTCAGATCTTCTTGGAAGAAAGTTCCATGATTTGGGCTAAATACAGAAGAAATACATGGGGCTGTCCTTGAAGACCACCTGAAAGCTACAGGTGGTCCAGAATGTAGTATCATGGGTAGTGATGGGCAATACACAGTATGCCCAGGTGTCTCTGCTGCTTCATAGGCTGCACTGGCTGCCAGTTTGCTTCTGGGAGCAATTCAAGGTGCTGGTTATCACCTATAAAGCCCTTCATGGAATAGACTTGGCTATTTGAGGGACTGTCTCCAGTCGTTTCTGCCCGTCTGGTGAAATTGAGTAGAATGGGTGCACTCTGGGTCCCTTCAATTATGCAGTGCCATCTATTGGGACCTAGGAAGCACACCTTCGCCGTCATGGCACTTGCCCTCTGGACAGCATCCCCCCAGAGATCCATGTAGCTCCCACCCTGATGATATTCCAAAAGTCCTGAAGACTGGCTGTGCTCCTAGGCCTGGGGCTATGGTGGGTGCTGAGCCCCTGCCGTTGTTTGGGTTATGTCATATGATTCCCAGATGGGCATGGCTCTTTTTTCCCATAGTTATAGTTCTACTTTAATGGAGGCTGCCCAAAGTCATTTGGTGTCAGGCAGCCTCTAAATTAAATAAGGAAGGAAGGAAGTAGGTAGGTAAGTTCTTTTTTTCTTTGAGAATAATGCACTCCTGCAGGCAAGAGCACCATAGGGGAAGATTTACATGGCCATCTCAGGTATACAGCAGGTATGTGTAGATGATGATAGATGATAGATGATAGATGATAGAGGATGGATGGATGGATGGATGGATGGATGGATGGATGGATGGATGGATGGATGGATAGATAGATAGATAGATAGACAGACAGACAGACAGACAGATAGACAGATAGATAGATAGATAGATAGAGATAATGCTTTTTGCTGTTCTGGAGATTATTTAGAGTAGCCTTGTTCACTGTGTGCCTTTCATTTGTGTTGAAATCCAGGCCCAGAATTTCCACCCAATGTCCTCCTTGCTGGAAAACTGCAGGAGTTGAAGTTTAACTCATCTCAGGGCATGATCCAAAGGCTGTTCTTTTGGTCCAAAAGAGGGAAAAACCTATTTTTCCATATGGTGAAAATGCAATAATACATTAAGACTGGGTTCATTATGCTAAATCCATTTTGAGGTGTATAATTAGCCATTATACATCCATTGCAATTTGTAAACTATGATTTATGGCTTTTAATATAAAATGTGATCCCACCCAATTGCAATCTATTTGTCAAACCATGGCATAGTGCAATGTGAGAACCAAGATGAAATGCCATGTTTATCTGACAGGAATGATAGCCCTGAATTGAAGATGACATTGGCCAGTTTCTTTACGGTATTCTCAGCTCTTCTAAGACAGCTGACCCATTTTAAAGGTTGATTATTTGGGGAAGAAAACTAGCCTCACTTTCATATAAATCCTGTGCATAAGAACACAGGACTTCTGAAGTATCCTGCTGGTCCACATAGTCCTGTTTTCTGAGTCCCATGGTGGCCGACTGGATGCATTTGGAAAGCACCCAGGCCCAGACTGGAAGCCATACCAGCTCTGCCGCCTCTGAAACAGCCATCAGGATTAGGAGCTGCCGAGGAGCGGATCTTCTGTGAACATGTGGGGTCTCCGTTTAAAAGCCATCCCAGTTGGCTGCCACTTCTACGGCTGCCATCGGTGAATTCCGCAGCTCAGCTGTGTCCTTTATAAAAAAGTATTTATTTCTGTTGGGCCTGATTATTTAAATTAATTATTCAATATTAATTAAAAGTGGGTTCCCTTTAAGGTCACTTCTGCTACAGGCATTGGACTGGGCTAGTACCACTCTTCCTATTCAGGAGTTTCTATCTGTAAAATCCCAGGCAGTCCCAGATCTTTGGAAATCAAGGATTTAGCTGGAATAACTTTTGGGGGCCCAAAAAGTCAGATGGCAGCCACAGCCATGCAACTAAACCTTGCTGCTCTTTTAAAAGCATCACATGAAAAAAGGAGCAGGACTTAGATTATATTATCGTGGCCACCATATTCGGCAACACCTGGTCAGCCTTGAGATGCGGAGGCTGAAGAATAATTCACGTATGCTATAAAGTAAAGATTAACAGTAATCTTTATTTAAAACAGGTAGTGGTTGACTTGGAATTAAGCAAATTGCAGATCTGAATCTCTTGATCAAGTAGCAATAGGGGTCACCATGAAAACTATCATGGAATATATGGATGGACCTGATAAAGAAAGGAAAAAAGGTGTGGAAAAATCCTTGCACTTCATATGATTTAAACAGGGAATTTTCCCCTTTACACCATAGCTAAGAGAGGATAAGCAACTCTTGGCACACAAACCTGCATGAAGAACATTGTCTGGAATAGTTTACATTAGCTTGTTCCTGTCAAAATACTGGAATGCTCACTTCAACTACGGAAGAGGAGGGGGGGGGGAAGTGGAAACAGTTCCAGAAGCAGAGAGAGATCACGCAGAAATAACATTCAGGTAAATCATTCCTTAATCTAAATATTCTGACAGGAATGACGTGTGTGTGTGTGTGTGTGTGCGCAGATGCCCTGCAAACTCACTAACTGGACACTACAGATGTATGTGAGATACTGGCCTACAAACTTTTGGCCTATTAATAGGTTGGCCCTTTTAAAATTTTATCCACCTTCAGAAGACAATAATGCTTATTTCCAGATAGTAGAAAGCCTTTCCAGCTACTTAATTTTTCTAGTTAGTTGGCATCTCTCTTTATTAAGAAGAGAAGTATTCTGTTTCTCTAAAGCTGGAATGTAACTGGGAAGCCAGAAACATTGTTCATTGAAATCACAGTATGTACTGTCAAGTTTACTAATTAAACAATAAGATACCTGTATTAATTAAATCTCTTAGTGTTTGACATAAAAGGTTTTTCAGTCTCCAAATCATGTGATTCTTTTTCATTTACCTCCCAGCTTGCAATAATCAAAGTAACCTGAAAGTGTAAATATTTTGTACAATATACTTTAAAATATACAGTTGTCTATGAACTGGCAATTTAAGACTATCTCAAGATTAGAAGGCCAACAAATCCTGGAAAGATTGGTTAAAGGGCTGTTTTTTTAAAAAATGTATTTGACTCTATAAAGTCACATATGGAACTTTCCTTTCTAAGGCCAGGGCGCAGTCATCAGCTATTGGAGTCTTCTGGAATATCAAAGAAATCTCTCATGGATTTTACTGAGAGTCAATTGGCAGGATCCATCAAATTGGATCCACAGCAATGAATGGAGGCTGTCAGCACGTGCTGGTCTCTACTGTGAACTTCATACTTCCCAAATAAGTCCCCTCTATTGGGAAAGAGGTATATGCCAAAAGGTACATTAAGAACTGCATTTTTTAAAAAAGTGTATATTGCAAGTTTCTTCTATACAGTATTACAGAATACTTTAGGTAGTTCTACCATATCTGGTCACAGAAGGCCAGCAGAAGACAAGGGAGCTAAATACTAACACTGATGCAATGAGCAGGAGATTACAAGAATTCAAAGAAGCAATGAATGGCAGGCAAGCCTGGAGAAATGATAATTTGTTAAAAACAGCCAAATGACAATATACTCAATTAAAACATTTGTTATGTTTCTTAACATAACATGTTAGCACTTTTGGAAACTCCAGAAGTTTTATCTGCGCTAGAGAAGGCTTTTACTGCGGTTAAACCAACAAATCAATATTATCATCAGTTTGAGACTGATTACTGTTTGTAGAAAGTACAATTCAGAATTATTAAGAATGAAATTGGATAATATTAAAAATGGTTTTAAGTTCTAAGAAATGTGAAATATGTAACTTATGATTTTAAAATGTCATTAGTCCAACGAAAACAGAGATTCCAGTGTAGTGGTTAAGATGCTGGCCCTAAAACCAGGAGGCGGTGAGTTCTAGTCCCACCTTAGGCATGAAAGCCGGCTGGATGACTTTGGACTAGTCTCTCTCTCTCAGCCCAATTCACCTCACAGGGTTGTTGAGGTAGGGAAAATAGGAGGAGGAAGAATGAGTATTAGGCATA